>JAMKCH010039424.1:0-13065 GCA_023653785.1 Ophioderma brevispina | reverse complement strand
AATTCATTTCACTTTTTTTTTTTTTTTTTTTTTTTTTTTTTTTTTTTTTGTGTCTACTGACCACTTGGTCTAATCACCAAATTTTCTAAAAACCATTCGACTAAATGCCCAGTTCGTCTAATGCCCATTTCGTCTAATCCTCATTTTGTCTAAATGCATGTTTAAACACTAAGGGCACCATATTTAAAAGATAAATAACAAACACGAAATGACATGTTGAACATTTAGTTATTTCCGATTTCAGACCTTTTATAGTTCTAGCTTTTCTTAAACAACCCATTCACACATTTCAAACATAATTTGTGATTATGTTGAAATTTGAAGTTGACCTCTCATAATTTTATGCTTGTCAAAATTCTGTTTCGACGAACATTGTTGGCAATGGTCATGTTAAAATGTATTTTGGTGTGTTGATGCATTTTTTTTTTTTCGTTATTTCTATCTAAAAATAATAGCATCGCAGCGGGCATGCCATAGTCATTTAGAGAGCGACGTCGAAACGACGGTGGCACGTCGAAAACAGGTTCGACGGTTTTTGATTAAATTTACGTCGAAAATGCAAATCGGAATCAGGACGTTTTAAGAACGAGTCAAATCGATTTTCTTTTCGACATAACTAGTGTTGTAAATTTTCTAAAAATCTCGACGTCTTTTCTACGTTCCATCGTCGAGTCCACTGGGATATAACACAGCATTCGAGATCTGACTGGCATAGACCATTATGTTGGCCAAAAGGTTAGAACCTAATATTGAAAGGACTTTTTTCTTGAAAAACAGCTTTTTCTTAGCCTAAATGATAAAAGAAATACAAAAATCTACAAAAAATATTCAATTTGAAAGCCTATCCATTTCGTTTAATTTCATGTTAATTCAGTTACTCAAAAAATCATCAAAAAATGGCACACAGAATAGACAAGAAGGTATAAAATAGAGTCTAAGATTTCATCATATTGCACATAAAAATTAAATTAATTAAATACCGATGTATACAGTTACCAGGAAAATTATTGCAGATTGGATTATGAATGATTAAACAAGGAGTACCATGGATAGCCCAAAAAGCCTTTAAAAAGGCTTGGGGTCCTAATGCAAGAAAAAAAAAACGAGGGAAGCAGCAGCAGGCAGGACGAACAAAAACAACACAGATGAGAAAATAACCAAATGCCCACCACGATGCCAAAAATGATCTAAAAACCTATCGTGGTGCAGGGGTAAACTCAGCTTCAAGCTAGCTTGATCAGAAAGATGCTCCTTCGGTTGATGTGGGGTGGGTCGAATCTCTGAAAAAAATAGATCCTTTTTACGGACCACGCCGTAGTACATCTCGTTCGGCTTCCCCAAGATTCAGGGTATAGTTTCATGCACAACAGGAACTAATGTGCGAATTGATAGGCCAAAGAAAAAAAAAATGTCTCAGAAGACCGCGGCATTGACTTTACAACTTGTTGTTTTTGGCGCATCATTATTATTTATTATTGTATTATATTTTAGTTTTTACTCAATGGAAAAAAAAAAAATCTTTAAAAAAACACTCCAAAAAAAGGAAGGGACAGTTTTAGCGGCCGAAACAAAAAAAAATAAAATGGGTCTAAATGCAATTAAAAACATTTTTTCGTCATTGCATTTGCCTATATCTTACCTCTGCCATTAAAGTCTAGAAAGTTAATTTCAAATGTTAACCACTATTGTGTGAACTTTAAGTAGGGTATATCGTGTTTATAAACTTTTAGTTTGCCAGCTCATGTTCATCTTCCAACCAAAACATCACAGTGTATTAATTGACAAATTGTAGCACTGAGAGATTGGGGGGAAATCATATGAAATGGATATGGGTGTAAGGCTGGCACTTCAAAACCCAGGGGCATTCGGTGACAGATGACTCAAAAAAATAGGGGTCTTTGGGTGAGAGACCGCCAAAATGCCCCAAAATGAGGGGTTTTCGCGTGACAAATTTGCAAATTGTTAGAAATTTTGCCAACAGTTCACCCCAAATTGCGATCTTTTAGTGAAAATATTCCAAAATGGGGGTCTTGCGTGAAGTTTGGTCAAAATTTTTAAAAAAATATGGGGTTTTTGGGTGACATTTGCAAAATATAGGGGTCGCTGGGTGAAGCGATGTTGAAAATGGGGGGTCTTACATGCCTTGCATGTGCGCGTTACCTCAAAAGTGGGAGTGCCCCCGGGTGAGACATAATGAACTACAATTCCTTATGCTTGGAACATGATTTCACAGTATCTAGGGGAACATTTTGTCCAGTTGCTACGACCAAAACGCGTAAAAAGAAAAAAAAATTACCCCTTTTCTTTTACGCGTTTCCTGTCAAGCATCATATCCACCTTTGATACAAATGCCCCCCCCCCCGAATTGTTCAAAGAACCCACTCCGCTGTTGTGTACATTAATTGGGGTGTCAAAAACAGGAAAAAATTGGGAAAAAAGTATGTTTTTTTCTAACCCTAAAATGGTGAGCACGTACTTAGGTTATGTAATGTAATACATTTGAAAACATAAACACAAGATATACCGGTGTAAAATGAGATATATTCCCAGAGAAATAGTCCGGGGATTGTGGTCCCTAGGATAGTTCGTCCTTCGGACCTCTGGCCGAAGGAATAGTAGCCTTGTTTTATTTATTTTTAAAGATATAGCCATATCATAATACATTTTCAATTTTTATGTGTATCATTTCTTTACCAGAGTATTTACCCCCTTTAAATACATTTCCAAAACATGGCACTTTCCATAATTTTACCCTTATTTTCCAAAAAAACATGCGCAAAATTGGACTTTCGCCTATGTCTCAAGAAAATACCAATTTTGCAGACTCGTGGACTTTATGAAATCATTGTGAGCCATAATAGGTATGTTGGTACTTATTGTGTATCAATGGAAAGAAAAGCCATGACATCCACTGTATCAAAATCATAAGCATCGAAAACCCAAAGGAGGGTGGGTAACCACCACGCCCGGTACCCCCAACCCCTTGGTTAAACCATTTTTTTTTTTTTTATAAAAAAAGGCTTTGTAAGACAAGGATTAACCCTCGTCTACCAAGCCTTTTTGTAACACGGTTACCAAGGGGGGGTGGTTCCACCACCCCCTAGGGAGAATTTGTTATAAAGCACCCGCGGCTTATGATTTGATTTACCAATGCTAGCTATGGTCCTCCTCTTTCATTGATACCACATCAGTACCAACATACCTAGTATGGCGTCATAATGACGTCATCAAGTCCGCGGTTCGGGAAAATTTGCAGTTTTGACCGCAAATAGGCGAAAATCCAATTTTGCGCTAAAAAATCGCAGGAATTATCGGATTTTCATGCGGTTTCAGCTATGAATGATGGAGTGGCTAGTTTTACATAAGCAGAGTTTTAGAGCCATACTGTGCCATTTTTTTCAAAATGCACCATAAAATATTCTTGGGTGGAACCACCCCCCCCCCATACCTTCGACTTTTATGGCATACCTAACCCGGTGAAGGTGCTACTACATTTTTTCGCTTAAAATGACCGGAAAGAATGAAAGAACGCTACCTAGAAGCTTTTTCGAAGTTTTTAGCATTTTCGCGCACAGGCAAGAAGTTCACTAGGGGGGGTTGGTAACCCACCCCCCCCCTGGTAAGACGAGGGTAAGGTTCCTCAACGAACCAAAACGAGTAATTTAACTGCTGTATAGCAAATTTTTTGTTCTGTACAAACTTTTGGGTCTCAACGATTTATGAACGAGTGTTAAGATTTCATTATGAGGGTTCCATATAGTGGCCGCCAGGCGGGAAAATGCTAAGTCACATTTTTTCTTGAGTGTAAGCAACAGGGCATTTTTTTTTTTCCAATTAAAACTATTTTGAAACTGCACTAATTAAAACTCTGTGGCACTTTTTTGTATTTAAGGTATTTTGTTATGCGAAGCCAGTTTTAATATTATGTATACTATTATAAGGTTTGGAAGAACTAACTGCCTACTTCTTGTAGCTTATAAACATGGCAATTTGGATTTTTTTTATTTTATTTTCATATTTCTTTATTTCCTGGAATCTAATCAGACTGTCACTGACTCGTAATAATGGTGAAATCTGTTAGATCTTAACATTCCTCGGACTGAACACACATTCCTAAGAACCAGAGTTTTACTACAACATGGACATAGTTCCTACGGACTAATAGTCCGTCCTCGTCGGACTTGGACATAACTCCGGGGATCGATATTAACCTTGCAAACCTAGACAATAGTTCTCAAGACTATAGTTAACCTATAATGGAGCTAATTCCTAAGTACTTGCCGTCCATGTTGGTCATGGACACTTATCCTAAGGCACGATATTCCACTTGCTCTGTCAGGACATTTATTTCTATTAAGACTAATAGTCCACCCATCTTAGGATTTAGAAAAACTTAATCCTTGGAGATGGGACACTGTTGGGAATGTGATCAGGCCAGGGTGTGTTTTGTACTACTCCGTACAGGCTCCATTACCAAACGCTTTGAAAAACGTCAGCTTTGCCTGAATTGGGGCGATACCAGATTGCCATTAAAGTGGTGTTGTTTATTGCATACATGAGCTTGTAATTTGCGTGACAGGAGTTGGCTGGGCAACAAGGACATATCCGGTACCCTGAAGTCCCTGAACTATTTGAGTGGGACGTTGTAGTGCCATATATTCCTTCTTTGCGTTTAGCTAAATGGTTATTAGTCAACTGATATAGACGAAATGGGTTTAGGCGCAAAATGGGTTTTGACTAAATGGTTATAGACAAAATGGTCATAGACGAAATGGGTTTGACAAAATGGGTTTAGACTAAATGCAATAGACCAACTGAATTTTATAGACGAAATGGGTTTGACAAAATGGG
The DNA here is from genome assembly GCA_023653785.1 of Ophioderma brevispina. Classification (NCBI taxonomy): domain Eukaryota; kingdom Metazoa; phylum Echinodermata; class Ophiuroidea; order Amphilepidida; family Ophiodermatidae; genus Ophioderma; species Ophioderma brevispina. The sequence continues at coordinate 8,214 of JAMKCH010039424.1, read as the reverse complement.
TTTAGACTAACTGGTATCTAGACCAACTGATCATTAGGACGGAAATGGGTTAGACAAAATGGGTTTAACTAAATGGTTATTATACCAAATGGTTATTAGACTAAATGGGCGTAGACCAAATGATATTAGACGAAGTGGAAATTAGACCCATTGGATATTAGCCGAATGGTTAAGGACAAAATGGCAATTAGACCATCTGGTTATAGATCAAGTGACAATAGGACTAGTGGTTATTAGCCTAAGTGGCAATTAGACAATCTGATTTAGACGAAACGGTTTTAGACCAAGTGGTTATTAGACGAAGTGATGATAACCATAATATTAAGTTGTCTAAGGGCAAATATATGGATACAGCTTTTTTCCATAAAAGTCTTTAGGGTGTCAGAGACCTATCCCTAAGAGAGGCCCTTTTTGCCATGAAAGTACCTGATACGGCAGGTATTTTTCTTTATGACAAAGGGTCTATCTCTAAGATACGCCCTTTTGCCATTGAAGAACTGATACGGCATCTATTTTTCTTTCACGGCCACTTTGGTTGTAACTGAATAAATTATTTATTTCCTCAAAAACTGAATTTAGACCAAAAAATAACATGCAAAATGCAAAAAAGTCAAAAATATCCTACATAAGCATACTCTGCAAGTAAGCAACAGAAACAAAAAATGATTTCATAAACTTTAAAGCCTGTTTCGAGTTACGCCTTTTGCCATGAAGGGCCGAATTGAATAGAAATAGGTCCCGCAATAAGTTACGGATCTTAATTCTGCACAAAGCTTTTAGGTCACAGTCTGCCAACAACTTTTCTACCACGAGGTTCACATTCGTTCCTTTCGTTCAATTAATGAGAAATATACAGTCAAAATTATTGAAATACAGTAGAATCTCAAAGATTATTTTAAACTGGGCGGAGAAAAAACATTTTCTTTTTTTCAACTGCATGGAGGGAATCTGATTGTGCTTTGTCCGCTGCATACCGGGTAGATTTACTTATCAACGCCTAATTTGTTTGAGTTCAATGTTACCATAGTGTATTGTCCCTTCGGTTACTTGATATTCAAAAAAGAAATTGAGATGACAAAGTTTTATTCATTTTCATGAAATGTGGAACCTTTACAATTGACATTACCCAAACAAATGGTAATTATAATAGTTTTAGTACTTTACAGTGTAAAAATGGTTACTTCGGCGAAGTATGTAAATCAAAATTAACCAATTTCCTTTGATCCATGGCCAACTGCTACGCCTTGTTCAAAATTGAGTCCGTACAAGGCAATGGCACTGAATGACTTCTGATGTTTGAAGTGTAGTCAGGAGAGCTGCATGCTGCATGCTCTACTAAGACATACTCTTAGACATAGTGTGTTTTCGATTTAGCATAAATTGTACATACGTTCTTCGTATCGAGTACACGTTATTTAGGCCAATTTAGTCATATGTTGTATTGTGTATATATTTTCATGTTCTTAATGTTGGTATATTATAGAATATAAAAGTCTCGATCACATATTAGAAACAAATAATTCCTTTGTGCTTAACTTATGTGGTTGTTTTATCTACAATGTTCTGTAAGATATGTCGGTGACAACCGTGTAGTCCCACAGCAATTTACACAGGCTCTTTCCAGAGCCACCAAAACGTCACTTTAAACTCAAAACGCCAAACATAAATAATTTTTGACCAAGAGGGGCCAGGTCACTGTATTAGACGTACATAATAGAGGGTTTTTTAATTTTAAAAAAAAAATGGATTGTAGATCGGGAGACCAAACAACAAAAGGAATCCATTAAAAACAGATATTCTCCGGCAAGGAAGCATGGTCAACATGTATTACCTTTTTTAATAACCACGGGAGAATGTCTTATCAAATTTCTTGGGATAGTGCCCACTCTAGTTTGAGAAGTTTCGATATATATTAAATGAAAAGGTATATATATCAAACACATTTTATATAAATGGCTATTTCCAAGCCACGATAAATATCACAGGCGTTTATATGAAACCATAACACGGGTACGACAAAAAAATTTAAATGCACCCCCCTCTAATTTAACTTTTTAGCAAATAGCATCTAATAGATGTTAGGGTGCTACAGCCTAATAGGACAAAATTCAGACTGTATGCAGGTTCCGTTCGACCAGTGTACCCAAATCTAAAATTTCGCCATTCTGTCTCTGCGTTCTATGACATATAGTTTTCACAAATGGGGTACACGTCATCCTGTTGCTATTATTACTTCAGAAGGTTTGCCAAGTTTGGTTTTTCACTTTTGCATGTGTTTCAATAACACCACAAGGGATAACTTCCAACTTGTTGTCTAAATCTCAGTTTTTTTTCACATGGCGAGGGCGCGTTTTCAAAAGGGCCGCCATTTTTTTTTTTTTTTTTTTTTTTTTTTTTTAATTTTATTATCTTAAATAATGATTTTTTATGCTAAAATTGGTTCCTTTGTTATTATAATGATTAATGAATAAATATTACAATACACTTTAAGGGGTTTAAGGGCCACTTTAAAGTGACTCAGAGATTTTCCGATAGGTCGCCCTCAATTTTAAAAATAAATCGTGTTTTTGGTTATAAATAATGCTTGTCCATATAATAATCACTGTGTAAATATAAGCTAAATCGAAGTCCTTCATTAGAAAATCAACAAATTTGTTGAAAATTCCGGATCCGGAAAATGTTTGTTCTCCACGGTATCCTATGGCACTGTTATACTATGCCAAAATGTTTACTACATGAAAACGAAACATCCGTTCACCTCTAACTTAGAATTAAGCATTTTAGGTACTAAAAATCTTTATTTTCTATTAAGCATTAGGTTACTAAAATCTTTATGTTTAGTTGTTATTATTAATTTCTACACAAAACATATTATATTGCGAAATCTCTGAGTCAGCTTTAATGGGTTTAAGGGGTGATAAACTCTTAAACTACATGATTTGTGAAAAACCTTAAAGAAGCCGTTAGAAAGCTGTCTCAAGCGAAGGATAGTTCTCAACATTTGTCCTAACGGCCGAAGAAGTCGGACGAAATATTCAAACTCAGACCGTTAACTGTAACATTCGACCAATACCTTTCCACATGGAAACCTTAAGACGCCATCATACCGGAAAAACTACGTTAGGGTGGTGGAGGGCAACACTGGATTGAAGGAGCATACCTACATGTGGCCATCCATCATTCAGACAGAAAATGGCTCGGTTTTTACTCACAGCGGACCTTCCCGTCAGAGTCTGCGCGTCAGGCTTACCTACGGCCCCAATGACTTCACAAGGTATAGTCAGGGGATTACCAAAGCTATTGCGGGGACAACTGGCTGATGACTGACATCCCCATGAGGCCTTCGCTTTAAAAATCTGAAAGACCTGCAGCCTTGTCAGATCCCAGGGACTAAATTCGTCAACTGGAGCAGTCAGCCCTCCAACCATCCCAGACCCTGCCAGTTCCTGGGCTCGGTCATAGACTTTGGCAGAGGGAACGCGTGTTCCCGACAGCAGAGAGAACAACAGCCATCGTCCTCTGCGCACGGGACCTTCTAGCCAGCCTCACAGAATTCCTTCCCAATTGCACCCTATAGTACGAGATACATACAGCTTCACGTTCTATTCAAGTTCAGCCCCAAGAGACTCTGGATGTCGATGGGGATTGACGTCTCTCCAAAGGTCCACCACACCCTCAGATGGTGGATGCAGCCTCATAACATTTACCCTGGGCGGTCCGCTTCCACGCCCACCATTGACACGTCCAAGACGCGCTGAGGATCCCACTGTGAAGGCTGACGATTGGCGATCGGTCCGCCTTGCATTACGGCGCCAACTTCCCAAGGTCAAGGACCAGACGATCGCCCTACGCGCGCTGCAACAACCTCACGGTAGTTACTTATATAAACAGCAGGGAGGTACCCGCAGCCTGACTCTATGTCAACAGACAATGAAGCTGCTGATATGGTGACAGCGCCACAGGATCGATCTAGCTCCAGGCAGTTCATCTCCCGGGAGCAAACAAAATTCTAGCGGATACCCTGTCGAGAAGGGGAACAACCATCCATGCCCCGACCAAGGTTAGGGTGTTGTCGGTGGAATAGCACATAAACCCAACAGTGTGCAAGGTGGTCTTCAGCAGACTCCAGCGGCCTCTAATCGACCTTTTTGCTGCGGCCGAGAACAACCAGCTCCCGACATACTGTTCCTAGGAAGCGGACTAGATGGCATTCACAATGGACGCAATGACGATCAGCTGGGACAGGATCTCGGCATATGCGTTCCCCCGATAGCGATGTTACCCAGGGTGATGGAAAAGCTCTCGAGATCCAGCTGGTGCAACATGCTTCTAATAGCACACTGGCCCGGACAAATGTGGTTGCAGAAAGTACTTCCTCTCACGGTGGCGGAAGCGTTTTACCTCCCAGGCAGACGGCTCTAGCCAAACTGTGGTTACGGCTTCTTGGCCTTGTCGCCAGCCTCACAGCAGTCCTTCCCCAATGCTCGTATGAGATACATCCAGCTTCACGTTCTATCCAAGTTCAACCCCAAGAGAGACTGGAGGTCGAAGGGTATAGACGTCTCTCAGTGGATGCAGGCTCACAACATTCACCCCGGGCGGTCCCGCTTCCACGCCCACCATTGACACGTCCAGGACGGACTGGCGAGCCCACTGGGAAGGCTTGGACCATTGCAAAGCATCACGTCAACCTTCTGGAGCTGTGGACGGCCCCCCTGGCATTACGGCGCTTACTTTCAGGACCAGACAATCATCATATGCCGCAACAATCTCACGGTAGTGACTCATATAAACAAACAGGGGTCCGTTCCCGAAACTCAGTCGTAAATCTATGTGCATACTATGTCATGCCTGAGTGGACCAATTTGTCAAAAGCACTGTGTAACTGTTATGTAGGACAAAGGGTTACGCACAAGTTTGGGGAACGGGCCCCTGGGAGGTACCCGCAGCCTGACACTTTGTCAACAGACAATCAAGCAGCTGATATGGTGCCAGTGCCACAGCATCAAGCTCCAGGCAGTCCATCCATCCCCGGGGGCTACACAATTCTTGCGGGTACAACCATCCATGGCCCGAACGACCAACGACCAAGGTCAGTCGGTGGAATGGTACCAATCCACCCAACATTGTTCAAGGTGGCCTTCAACATATTCTAGTGACATCTCTAATACTCTAATCAACCTTTTTTTGCAAGGGGCGGAGAACAACAAAGCTCCAGGCGCCGGCCATACTGTTAAGGGGAGCGGACCAGGTGTCCGTTTCTCCATAGACCGCTACTGACGATCAGGCGTAGGACAGGATCTCGTCAATCGTTTCCCGCCCCTATAAAGCGATTATACCCAGAGACCTCTTGATGAACCCCGTACAGACTCAAGTCCTCTAGCACAATTCTGAAGAGACTGCTGCCCTGGCAGGAAAGGCACGGCATTCCTTCCAACGAGAAGGCTTACAATGTCCTCATCCAGGAGTACCACGGCATGGTGCCAAAAAACAGTCAATCCCTATATAAGGCTCTTTGGGAAACGTAGCAGATTTCCTCACATGGGTTTCACAGCAAACATAAGGGCTAGCGGCAACGATCCATGAGATCCTGTGCCGCACTGCCGCCGCTTCTGTCCATCATGGCATCTCAGGTGAACTACTTGTCCTAATGTCCTCTGCTTGAAGAGAAATTTTTCAACACGAGTGTCCTCCCCATGAAGTCGTTTCCCAGCTTAGACTTGAACTGGCGCCTCCTCCTTAACTAAGCCTCCGTTCGAACCTCTGGATCAAGCTAGCATGGAAGCCTTACCAGAGATGTCGTTTCCAAATCATGAATATTCTATTTGTTTTTCCCTATCCTTTTGACCGCCATTTTGAAAAAAAGTGCCCTCTATCAATTGAAAACTGTGACTGAGAATTTGACAGGAAGCTGAAAACAACTCCTTATGAGTCAATAGTATCAAGGTCCACATTTGAAATCACATTCAACACATTTTCTGAAGCCCTTTATATAAACATGACTACGTTAATCTTTATAGGTTTTTTTTCATTGTTTTGGCCGCCATTTTGAAAAGTGCCCTTATCATTGAAAACTGTGAGCTGAGAATTTGACATGAAGCTGAAAACAAATCTATGCGCCATATTATCAAGGTCACATTTGAAACACACTAACAACATTTTCTGAGCAACTTTATACTGACTACTTTATTCTTTATAGGTTTTTATCATGTTGGCGCCATTTTGAAAAAAAAACGCCCTCAATTGATGGAAAACCGTCATTGAGAATTTGAGAGTAGGTTGGAAACAAATGAAATATGGATAAATCATAAGGTCCACATTTGAAACCAGACATAAATCAATTTTTATGAAGCATTTTATACACGACTATTTTATTTTATAGCTTGTTTACCATTTTGGCAGCCATTTTGAAAGTGCCCCTCGTCGATGAAAATCGTCACTCAGAATTAGACAACAAGTTGAAATCAACTCATTATGGGTTCAATAAAACGGAGTTCATGTAAAAGATCAAGCCGTGCCATTACGTCTGAAAGAGTTGACGGTGTGCCCCTGACATAATACCCTGGAATCATTAGTTCACTATCATGTAGTTTTCATAACGGGGTTTCGAATTCGCGTAATGGTATAGAATGTGTGTTACTAGTAGGAAAAAATAAAAAACTCAACAAAAATCAGCGAGCGATGTAGAAGTGACCATATCAAACCTATACAAAATATTTGAACAAGCGTAGGAAGCAATGTCGCCCACCATCAAGACGGACCAGATCCCCAAGGACACAGCAACGGACCTCCAACAGGCGAATCGTTCTATCGCGCAGAGCAGACTAGAGTGGAGGAGCTTTACTCATGAGAGTAGCACAGGACACTCCGTCCTACCCAAATAGGCCCAAAATCAAAGTAAGCACTAGTAGGAAAATGGCTCATTGCTTAAATTCTGATGATTTTAGCAAAATTATGCCTACATTACACATTATGGTAAAAAAAAATAATTTTTTATTTTTTTTAATTAATTATAAATTTAAAAATGCCACCAAACAATAATGTTATCAAAAGCCAGTACTTTAGGCAAGATACGTCACTTTTCGGTGTCAATGTCGCCAGGGCAATTCGCAAGAAAAATCGGTCTAATCGCTAGAGCAGATTGCTAAAAGAAACTCAAGCAAGTTTGTTTATCACCATAGCCCATAATATAACCCCGCTTTTCGCTTAAAGGTGCTGCATGTTCCGATTGTCTTGGGACCCCTCGATTTACTTCGGATTAGTATCGATTTTGATATCAATGAGAAGGTCGTATTTTTCTCATTATCGCCTGAAATTTGAGCCCTCCACTCCATTTCAACATTTTCCCCATGTTTTCTAAAAATCTAAACATAAAAACCACAGTTTTAAAATGGTCATAACCATCAATCTTAGCACATTATTGAACAGGGCTTGGCCATATGCATTATTGCTTCTACCGTCCTAACCTCAAGTTTTGTTTCCCACGGTTACTTGTAGGCGGTACGGAGCAAGTGCTATGCTCTCCCATACAATTAGAGAACACAACATACATAAATCGGAACAATCAAACCTTTAATCTAGATCAACAGTCCCAGAGTTTTTGTGAATTTCAAGTTTGGAAAAAGAAATTATTCCTTTTTTTAAAAAAAAACATATAACTTTTTGCAAATGTTAAAGTCTGGCATAGACACCCCTGCGCCGCTGCCCCACCCACACCATTTACTCTCCCATAGAACCTGTTCACTGCTGTTACCAGCGCCACCAAATTCTTTTCCGCATCGCTATTGGCCGGCTATTCTTAGACATGCGGTACTGTCATGGCACTCCCTAGCAGTCAGACGCTGTGTTAAAGTCTGCGATTAGCTGAACAGGAATGAAAAAAAAAACGGTTTCCGCGGTACCTTGGATATCGCGAAGACGACGAATCAGGTGGTCGAATCTGATGTTAGAAATGGTTTCCTGACAAAAAGACCAATTAGCTCACTAGTTTTTGTAAGCATTGCGTGTGGCATGACTTTACAGCAGCAATCGAAATGGAGTCCAATGCGTAAAGGTGAATTTTTCACTTATTTTCACGTTTTTTTTTTCGTCTTTTTGCAAATATAAACCTATATTATAACTAGACAGCTAACTAACAATTTAGAGTTAGAAAAGTTTGGTGCGTAAATCGGTACGATAGACCAATCATTTGTGGTCAAATCCCCAGTGTACAAA
>JAMKCH010039423.1:0-50908 GCA_023653785.1 Ophioderma brevispina | reverse complement strand
GCATTACTTTACGGAACCCCAATTTATATCTTTCGGATCTAATAGAAAATATTGTTGATTTAACATTTACAGGCAAAACGATTTGACAAACGTTTTAATTAGCATTCACTTCACTGGATGGTCCCCCCCCCCCCCCAGATATGCAGACGCCAAGTTTGCTGCCCCTGTACTTCAATTCTTGGAGGAAGTAAACACAATTTACCCGTCCCAATGCCGGACCTATTGTAGTACATTGCAGTAAATCAAATTTAATGGTTTGGCTCTAGTAGGTAACGTAAAAATATTAAAAAAAGTAAATGAAAATTGATCATTTTTCATTATTCATAATTAAATGGGCATTTAACTAAAAAATTTGATATACTCTGAATCGTTTGGGCCCTTAGTAATGCGTGTGTGCCTAATCTCACGTGCAGAGTCGATGTACTCTGGGATAAAAAAAACGTTGGGGGGGTACATGGTCCCCTCTCTGTAAGGGACATGAACTTTGCTCAAAGCAAAGCAAGCCACCATCCAACAAGTAAGTTTAATAGATACATTTTTCTTCGAGGGACCTAATGACCGTAAACCAAAAGAAGGTTGCAGGATCACAAAATGCGATGATAAAACCGCGAATCCGGTTCAAGCATTTAACTTTTTTTCATTGGGAGTTGCATCCATTTACGGAAACATAAAAATTTACGATTCTCCTTGTTATGCCGGTTCATTTTAACCATTGGGCCTTAGAACAGTATGTCCTGCCTACTCTTAAAAGAAATTCGTATGTTGCCATTTTCCTGCCGGACGGACAGAAATTTTAACACAATGGCCTACAGGCTCGTGATTTTAACATTTATTATAGATCAAAAGCACCGAATCGAAAAAAAAACATAAAAAAACAAAGAAGTACCATTTTGGGCTATAACCTTTTCTGGAGCTTATAAGCCAATATGAAAGTGTTTCCCATCACAATGCGCATTATGAAATCAAGAATATGTGAACAGAAGAATCCGTGAGCGTTAGTGATTTTTGTAGGACGGTCATCGTGAATCCAGTTAGTGCAAATCACAGAGTCTACGGCATATTTATGAAATTCTGTGATTGGAGAGATATTTTTTCAGTTAAAAAAATGAAGGTTCTAGGTTCAGCGCAATTCATCTTTCGTATGTAACGATAAAATCGCGATCCTGTCCAAGTATTAGACTCCTTCGAGCGGGAGTTGCAACATACAAATTGAGATTTGGGGTATCATCTGAACCGTGACCTTAAAGCAATATTAAGCACATTTTTTTTGAAGAGCGCTCCTAACTTTCAAAGGGAAATTGAGAATTTTTGACACGGTTGCAATTGGTAACTGGCTATAAACTAGTATACTTGTGAATGGTTACGCTCGAATGGTCTGTTTGTGTCGCAAATCGACGGAATTTTTGTAATTAGAAATTATTCTCGGGGATCCCGATAATTAATTTAACGGCTGCTGGCACGGCCTTCCAATGTAATAGCTGTGAAATTGCGCCAAGTACCTGTCTACGCTCATCATTAGTTGTTTTTATTGTTCAGGCAAGTCAGTTAGAGGTTATCTTCTCGATGTGGCCACTATTTCATCATGGACGGAACATAAACGTAGCATTTCCAGCTCTGCCGTTAAGTCAATCCTGGGATCCCAATTCTAATGACACATTCGCTTATTTTATGATAAAATCCGCATTTCTTATCATTTCCTCGGTTCGCAGGTATAGGTGTTTTCCTAGACAATAACCCCGTAACTGTGCCAAATTTTTTTAATTAACTTTTGAAATTGGGGCGCTCTTAAAATGTGCCATTATTGCTTTAAGCATAGTATAGAGCGCAAGACTGCCTAATCTTTACATTGCAGATTCGATTTCTACTCTGGGAGAAATTCGTAATTGTCCCCACCATACTGGAAAGGACCAAGCGTAATCGTTCGTCTGTCTGTTTGTCTGGTCTGGCTGTCCCTATTTTGCAGGAAAAGCTGAGACGGTATACCTAATATAGATCGGAAGCAAGGCTGTGATCCATTGTTAACGGCTCGAGCGTATCGAACCGATTCTGTTGCGGCTTGACAATGACTTGGCCGACGCGGCGCTGTGAGCGCCCTAGGTTTTCTATGATCTCGGTATCATGCAAATCAGGCCATTTTAAACCCAATTTGTGCTTCAATTCATGACATAACAAGAATATACTCGTTCTTAAGTGCAGTTCACATTAACACTTTATGGGTTTGGCTATTCCATCAATAACTTCATTTTCATAAGACATAAGTACAATAATAAAAAAAGTCCCCAAATTAGATTCTGTTTTCTTTCAAAAAATCTGAGTTGCGAAATAAAACTGGCCCCAATTTTGTTTCAATTTCTCGTGATAACTGAAAGATAGAATTTGCACAGTTTATTATCCTCATGTAATTTTTGAAGACATTCAAGATGGTCATTTAATACATCGAAAATTTGAGCTAATTCTACGAAACGTCGACAGTTGATTGAACAAAATTGGGGTAATTCAAGTCATTTCATGGACTATATGCAACAGTCACTTAAGTACAAACTGTGTTCAAGACTTTAGAGAAATAACACGCACGCGATTGTGAGCACCATTTATTTCAAAATAGCCCGCCAAACTCAAACCATGAGGTCATCATTGCATTGTTTTGAATAACGATCACTGCTCTCGATCAGTCGAGGGAATCGTTGATTAAACATAACCTACCGTACCAAGACACTGCACGCTGAAAACAATCCATTGACTACTTGCTTCGATTCTCTACTAGGTATACTCGTCTCAGGGAAAAAGCGTTGCGACTCTGGTACTCCAAGGGTACAGTGTCGCTACACCTCAAAATATGAATCATTTACGTTACACATCATCAAATACTGTAGAGTAAGAATCGCAAGCCATTCAACGTCTCTTAACGATTTCCCCACTTATAGGCTCTCTATTTTACCATACTTCAAATGATCAAGACTCCAAGACCACAATGACCAAGTCACAAAACGAGTTTTAGGAATCCTTGTAAAGTTCTGGACAAAATGTTATCAACAGTGTAAAATGCAATTTGACGAGCTGGGTGAAAAACTATGCTTAAGAACAGTTGAAAGTTAGGCAACAAATGAACTCAAAATTGAAGGAAAAGAAAAAGAAAAAACCTAAACCAAAAACATTACACCGAAACATGCGCCATTAGTTTGCCGAGAATATCATTTTAAATGTACTCAAAAATGGCTTTAAGGGGATGCTTGCAACTCACTCTGCACAAGCCGTAATGGGGAGACCAACTTGGGTAGACGGTTCATATAGAAGTCCCATAGATGCAAAGGAGATTATAACAATTGATTCCGTCATGCGATGTATGGACGTGGTGCAGTAGCGCTTGACGGAATGCATGGCAATACCTCCATTTGCATCAAGGGACTTCTATATGAACCGTCACCTTAACTTGCGGTATAAGGAAATTGATATGAAAATCACAAACAACGTGTTTTTATTGTATTATGCTTAAAGAGTTATATCAATATTGACAATGTTGGCATATTAAAGTTTTTTTAAATCCCAAGACCAGACCTGTTATGGAGGAACATGGTATATTAATGCTTCAAAAGTGATAATAGTACAGAAACGTTCCTTACTTTAACCAAGACTTTGCCATGTTGGCAAAAACCGGTTTGTACCAAGGGGTGTACCCGGCCTCCCCCACTCCTTGGTAAGACGAAGGTTTAAACAGTGTGCATTTATCAGTTTATGGAATTAGGTTATAACAACCGTAAATTGTATAATGTCGGATGGGATGCATGGATGACCTTCTATTTAGTGCTGGGTATGGCCGTACTGGAACTTTCATTGCGATCGATTCAATGCTAAGATGGCACGAGCTGAGGGCATAGTAGACATCTTTAATTTCATATATCAGATGAGGACCAGGCGCCCAAAGATGGTTCAAACCGAGGTTAGTATGTCTTCATGTTTATTCCCCTGGCTTGAAAAGCAGAAGGGAGATTTTGCGAGAGCGCGCATGTGTGTATGTATGTGCATGTCTGTGTGTCCAGTTTGTTAGGTTTTCGTTTTCCAGGTATTTCGAAAAGTTGATGTCCGATTTAAAACGAGATGGGGGGTGAAGGTGCAGTAGGGGTTTCCTTCATATGTGGATATTGTCAAAGGTCATGACCATGGTCAAAAGTCATCTGAGTCTATGTTCGATGTGTATGTATGTGTTCCAGTTGGTTAGGTTTCGTTTTCCAGGTCTCGAAAGTTGAAGTTGACTTGGAAGTTAGGTTGCACTTTAGGGATTTCCTTCATATGTGGATGATCAAAGGTCATGATCTTGGACATTGGTAGTTGACCCTTACCTCTTCAACAAATGCGGGATTCACACGTCGCACATATGACTCAAGTTTGGTTTAAATCCATTGAAGTATCCGGATATACAGGCAATGTTTAACCTTGCACAACAATAGACATAAACAACAGGCATCAACAACGCCCACAACAACAACAAAAAACAGGAACAACGTGATCCCTTGTGTCTTCCTACTTCAGGCAGGCGACACAAAAATACAAATTATCTTAAAGCGTAAAACAAAGAACAATGCACCATTAAAAACTCCAGACATTCAAGACTAAACACAAAATTCGCAAAACCACCACTTATAAACAAACCCATAAAAAAGCCAACTGCTCCGGCTAAGTCATACAAACTCCCACACCCTACCCCCCTTCACTCTTCGACGAGGACATGCACATAGGGGACCATAATATTACACAGCACAGCGAGGACATACACGCCTGAAATTCACCACCTAAATCGTGGGACTTATACGAATTTGACTTTTCCCATGGACTTGCGTGGACCTGACTTTAGAACCGACAACTGTGGAACTCCTCCGATGAGTTGTAAAAAGTTTTCCGACCCTTTGGCATGGCATTGTCTGTCAACCGAGGACCAATAGAGAAAAAGAAAAAAGCGGTGCGCTACAAAACCCGCCACATATGCGTATTTTTCAGTCGATTTCTTTCAATTGTCCACACATAAAAGTCTATTAGATTGTGTTGTAAGAAAACAACGAATTTTATGATATAGTGATTGCATTGACAAGTTAAGGTTCATCTTTAATCCTTGCACAGTTTTTTTTGATTCATGTAGGACATGTAGTACATTTTTTAATTAGTAGGACCCAATGACGATTTATTAAAACAGTTTCAACAAAATCGGACCATCTGTAAATGATGCCTTGAACTGTCTGAGCTTTTTTTTAATTTGTCCAAAAAAACTCTGTAAAATTAATAAAATTAAAAACAAATTATACATTTTTTTTATTTGCATAATTAAAACAGTGCTTCTATATATCTGTAAAAACAATTTAAACACGTTTGTTGACCCATGGAATATTGTCCTTATAAAAACACCCAAGAACACTTTTTAAAATGACACCCATATTTTTCAGATTCTCAAGGAACTTCGGTATTGGAAAATCACTGTGTCAAAATTGATATATGAAAAAAAAAAACTAACCAAAGCATCAATTACATTTGCCACACATACAATTTTGGAAATACAAAGCACCATCCTCAGCATTTGGATTTTCTTAGGAGCGTTTCCCAATGTGCATTTTTAAAACACCGTTGAAATAAATTATCAAGTGATCTATTCTGCATTAACAAAATACAGCAAACAGTTAGAGTTCATTCACGACGCCCTTCTGGAGGCGCTTTCTGTGAGAATACAACAATTCCAACTCAGAAAATGCAGCAAACTTATTCCAGACGAAGAGGACGACGAAGGTGGACTGAAGTAATCAATACCAAAGTACGTCATAGAGTAATTCTATTGGAAGCTATTGTGTTGAATTGAACTTTGGTAAAAAAACCCAGATCACCCAAGAGTGAAGAGAACACCAACCACAGGTTCACCTGAAAAAATTTAAGATATTTCTGAAGGTGATTTCTTTGTATTTTCTGTATGCTTGGGTGGTCCGGAGGACAGGTCTAGCAAGTAATGTAGGAAACTGCTACCGGTTTGATGGGTTTACTTGTCTTTTTCCCCAAGTATTATTATTTTGTTGTTCATATCGTATGTTTTACCTAATATGTATTTCGCTTATCGGTGATTGCAGGCTCTTGATCAAGTTCCCTGAAATTTTGGAGGAGCGGTGTACAGAGCAAGGAAACCAGAAAATGTGGATAAGAACGCTTTCCTGATCGCATTCCTCGTAAGTTTCTTTCTCCATTGATTTTTTCCAGTGTTTCCTAGTTGGTTTTGTTTCATTGCTAAATAATGTCAGATTTAACAAACCGAATGTGATTAAAATGTTTTGACTTTCTCTCGTGAAGCTGTTTTGCTATTAGACCATACTGAGTCCAATGAAGATAATGGAGGAAGGAAAGGGGAAACAATGACATCAATGCGCATTCTGCCATGAATGTATACAAACGTATTTTTTGTTTTATTTTGATTATAGTAATGACCCGCTCATTGTTTTTGCTTCTATTAGCGGGTTAAACCAGAATCTCATTCTAGAAGTTTGTGGGAAAAGTGTTTGAAAAGTTTTCTATCGTTCGAAGGTGCTGAATCCTAATTTTTGGGTCCCAACCTCGGGAAATGCTGGGGGCCTTTGTAAATATGGGGGGGTTAAAAATTGTACAGGCGGTTGTAAAATTTGACATCAAGGTCAAAAGTCTATTTAAAATGTACACCAACTGATTTTGTCTCATTATAAGCGATTTAAATTAAAAAAGTATAAATTAATAGGTTCCGACCTTTAGTGACACGGGCTACAGCCCTGATAAGGGTCAAGGTCACTCTGGGGCAACAAACAACGCCCTCAGATTTTGTTGAAACCTGGTATGTCAAATGTTCCTCTGATAATTACGGAAGCAGAAGAAAATTAATTCAATTCTTAAGGCTGACCGCCTCTGTATACAAATTGAGGTCAAGTTTTGGTGAACCGTATAGACAGTTAGAACCCTTGTTACACTTTTGCCCACTAATTACGAAACCAAATGACCAAATATTGTAAAATAAGGACGAAGACGAACAATTGACACCAGTTTCAACAACATGAGAGCACTGGGTGACGTTTACCCCAGGTATGGACCTTGAACCTTAATAGTGCTCTACCTGCTTAACTAAAGTCGGAACCAGACAAACTATACATGTTGTTTTAATCCTTATACTGAGTAAAATATATTGGTTGCACATTTAACAAATATATTTACGAGATTTTAAATTTCCCCTGTACTAAATTTACACCCTTATTTTAAAAATTCCCATCATTTCCCACGAGGTTGGACCCAAAAATTCGGATCAGCACCCTTCAAACTATAGAAAACATTTTTAAACCTTCTTCCCAAACTTCTAGAATGGGATTCGGGTTTATAACCCTACTATATAGAGGTATTATGATTTGTTCAAAAGAGAATGCTTAAACAAATAATGATAGTACCTTTAAAATAATATTGTTCACCTGGACCCTAGGTAAGGCTAGAAGTTCGACGGGTTTCTTTCTGGGTTCTTTATCTATTTGGTTGAATGAAGCGAATATTCTCATAATTTTTTTTTTTTTTTGACCGCTACAAGGGTACGATTTGGGATTGTAGACGTAACATATTAAACCCGTAAAACCACACCTTGCGGGTCGCGCCGTTTCATTTAAAGCATTTATACTAGGTTCACGTTCTGACGCACCTGTTCTTAAGTTCCCTACAGGCCGCCTTTTTGAGTAAGGGCGTTCTTATTTTCGTTATTCACTATTTTGGAGCGTAAAGGCGTAATGGACATGCAGCGACTCTTCTTCCAGGTTGAATGGTGAAATTGTTTCTGTTTTGGGCTACTGGGAGGGATGTGATAATAGACTACATGACTAAAGTAAAAAAAAATCGCCCAGTTATCAAATGGAGTACGCGATCTGAGGTCGTCAGACGCAAATATATGTTTGATTCAATACAAGCACGCTATAGACTTTTAGAGCACTTTCGCATCTTCAACCTTAAGAACCAGTATTGACCAAAGGTACATATTGGCGACCCATCTCCAAAATTCTCCATCGCAGAAGTATGCAATAAAGTTATGCGTTCATGACCAGATTATAGGTACTAAACTTGAGACGTCACCTGCAGTTGCAAGATTGCGAACTATAAACTTGTCTACTACACTCAGCAAAACAAATAACGCTTTAAAACAGGCAGCGTGAAACTGCGGCGTCACTTGATGACCACACTTAAAAATAATAAAGAAGAAAGGTTTACTGTTGAAAAATGTGATTGCCTCTAAACAGCCAATTATTTAGTACTCATTCAGCAACTACCATGTGTTCTAAGGGAACCGTCTGCCTGTTGATGATTATTAAGTGGTGCGATGGAACCTAGAGGGGTTGCGCGGTTAGCTCTAGGATGTCTAACGTAGAAGTACCTATATGGACCCGACATGAAAGTGGCTTCCAGGTGACTGATGGTCACAGTGGGCGCTTCACATATACGAGGATCAATTATATATTGGTGATACATGTATTACTAGCCTTCCATTCAGCTGCCAAAATAGACCAAATCATTCGAACAGTATTTTTACTTTTCCCATTATTTAAGCTCTGTAAAATCGCGATATATGGACTTAGCATGATCCATAAACAACTTTATAATTTCATGAAAAACTAAAACATGGACCAAAAGTCCACCTAAAAACATAGCGTCGCACGCCAATGAACTATTAGCATGCGCGTATAAGCCGGTACTTCGTAAGGATGCCTCTTCAGTTAGAAAATGCGCATGTAAATGCGTACCTAAACTCGGAATGAACCCTCATTTTTGTGGCCCATCGAGATGAGACCCTGCTACTCGAAAGACACTGGAAAAAATACTCTTGTTGTAAATGATTTGGCTATAATAGTTTTGCTCATCGTGGTAGGGCTTTTGATGATAACACTACATGTAAAATATTTGTGTCAGGGATATGATAAGGCGAACCTGTACCTCACAACACAGGTGCCCTTCAAAATTACCATGCTGATTTTGGTGTATGATGTACGATTATGAAGGCACAACAATCGTCGCCCTCAATGACCCCTATGAAAGTCTATAAGGTTAATGTGGCTTGGTAATATTCTCATCACGGCACCAATAGGCATATCACTATAAGCGCCGTACATATTAAAGTGGGACCACCGTAGGATAGTAACATTGTGCTGCTTTCAATTCTGCCCTTCCGGTAGCTTCTGTGGATTTGTTTTAGTGGTTCGACATCGGTATATAGGAACAAATACACAAGACAACAAACACCAAAGACACCGACTTACCGACCTGACCAAGCAAACCAACCAACCCAAAAAAATAGTCCTTATATCTCTCTAAACGTCCCAGACGAAAATCTGACGATCACCGAAAAAAAAAAGAGGAAATTTCCCCCTAACGAGAACCATATCGTGTCCCCACCCCCTTTGCCTGACGCACGCAGAAAACTGGTATTTAGCCACAACTGATGTTGATTTCATATTTGAAAGGCCCGGTTGCCAAAACAATTATGTGATACTTATCATTCCATCATCAATACCATGGACCAAGTCGGGCAGTGTGCTAAATACCATGCATTTTCTTGTATTGTGTCCGGGGTGGGGGCGGGGGGTTGTGTTGATAGGACACGATCTGCTCGATTGGGCATTTTGGAGATTTTCATGCCTAGAAAAATGATGCTCTGGGGACAAGTCCGTTTTGTGACCCACTCAACCAGAACAATTTTTTTCAGGGCAAGATGTCAATTACCATTTTTGATCATCATATGATAAATACACAGATGATCAAATTAAAAAAACGTGGAAAAAATATCACTTTCATTTTGGGTATGGTATAGTTTTATTGGGGTCACCCTGTATAAGACTCGGGTTATTTCAAGTGAGTTCAGTATGTTTTGTGTAATGTTCTTTTTTGCCCAGATGCAAGAGAAGCTGAATGTTAGAATTAAAAATTCCAATACAACTCATTACGAGTATTTGTTTTGCTACTCTAATGCTCTTAAAATTCAGACTGTGTTGTGTATTGGCCTGACGAAGGTGCCATCACCTGTGGTGCGTTCACCATTGAAGCAGGCGAACCGAAGTGAACGTTGGCAACAAGTCATCGAAAGAACGCCCTAAAGTACTACCGAACTGACAGACAGGTTATGTTGCGAATTGCAAATGATTGTTCGGTACATATAACCAATTAACGTTCAGCAAGTACGTACTATAATATTAAGCACATTAAAGTTTGTGACTACGTCATGAGCAGCAAACATCACCCTCAATTTAAATTACGTGTCTATTTAAAAACTTCGTCCACTAAAACTTCTTTAAAAAAATTCGAATCCCTTTATAATTCGCGCTGATATAGGAAGCTGGGGTAAGTTTTGGGTATATCCAGTTAGGTGAAAATAAGGACGAAGCATTAATCTATCTAAGTCGCTTCGCGGCCTAACAATAGAAGTGACTTGAAAGGAGGAAAAGGGCCCAACCTTAATTTGTTTACTGTACTTTCCTGAAGTTGAACTTCGTGACAGTTAACACTTAACGGAAATAGTTCCATATGTACCCCCTTTTAAAATTGTACATGAAACAAATTCTTTGTATTTATGGCCTTACACTACCAATACCCCAAACCCTAAGGCCAAAAATCCAAAAAAAAAGAATTTGTTAAAATGTTAGAACTTTGAAGTGAAGAGGGGTTACATATGGAATCTTGCCCACGTTGACTGCATAGGGGGGGGGCCCTAGGGGCCCAATTTTTGTTTTTGGTCAGCGTTTTTTACCGCTACCAATATTTGTTGATATTTTTTGTATGGTCTACCTTTAGTTGCGCTTGCCTTGTTGAAAAAAACAATCCATCATCGCGTTTTTTGCGTTAATTAGCATGGGTCCAACGGAGCCCCCCCCTTATGCACTCCCTGACAGTGCCCCTGACCCACTGCCCCATCTTACTAGCGTTCCTGTGATTCTGATTTTCATGCTGATACCCCTCCGTGCCCTCCCCCCCCCCCCCCCCCCCCCCCCCCAGTCCCTCCTTACTCCCCCGCATTCTTGCCCCACGCCGTAGGCCATTGGTTGCCCTAATCTTTTCTCTCCATCCAGCGCCTGGCCCGCCAGTTAGTGGAGGCGGCGCGTCGGCGGGTTGGGGTGCGGATGGGGGAGCCTTTCTCGGGTGAAGTGGAAGGACGGGTCGGTTAAGGTTGGTTGAAGTGCTGTGTGCCCCTCACAAACAGCTCTCACCGTTAAAAACCAGTCCAGGTTGTCCTTATATCAGCGCGAATCGAGGTATAATCCTTAAAACGGTCCGAGGACGCGAACGAACAAACAGAATTTGTGGTAAAACATGAACTCTGGTGCAAGTTCCCGGATGGAAATAGGTTTCAATACGGGGATGCATATGGGGATTGCGCAAAATTCGTCATCAACCTCACGGCATCGTGACGTCATTGTACAGTTTGTCCCATGGACGATTGTCAATCCAATAAATACCTGAGTATCTAAATCGTCGAAAAAGTTTGTATGCCTTTTAATCGAGTAAGTCGACAGCGATTTAATCCACATAAAGTAAATAGCTTGCTTTCACAGATAATACGAATATTCTTACGGGTTTAAAATTTTCCTACATCCCAATGAAGAGTAGAGCAATGAAAATTACCATATGTCTACATCACATGCTCAATCCTATTTAGCGGTAGGTGCAAAACAGAGTGTCTCATTCCAAGGTACGCATTGCAGGTCTCAATTGATTTTAGCGGGGGATTCGCTTGTCAGTATAATACACGTGGCGGATGACGTGACTATAATTTGAATAGCTCAACGAGAGCATTTAGGCTGAATAGGCATTGGGTTGACATTTAGTCCCTATTTTTTTCATGACGTGGAATGCGTGGTGTTTTTTGACACTCATAATTTGCTAAATTCAACTTCCGTCGCACACCAGCATTATTTGTTGGCACCATATGCAAGCAGTTCTAGTGAATCCCTTTAACTACAGTATTTGCTCTTTATCATATATCTCGGTAATAAGACATTCGTCGAAAAAGTTGAGCATTTGATAATTAGTAATGCCTTTTATTTTGTTTTAATTACCAGGAGGATGTCTTTCAGATGTGATGAAACACTTTACATTATCGACTGGACGGAGAAAGAAACGTGGAATGCAAAGTCTCCAGATCATTCTTGGAATTTAGATTGCGTAGTTAAGACTAGTCGAACGAGGATAGTGGAGATAGCGCATGGGCAGTTGTGTGATGTATGTAAAAGATGGCATATTCGTTGAAAGGCACAAACCACACATCGTGCCTGCCAGAGGCCGTATGCACCATTCAAAACACGCAGCCTGCACGCAGTTCGCGCGCACACACATACAAAACTGCACGCGGGCATACCACATACACAACACACGCATAAACCCTTCGTCGCGCTGCTGACATAAAACTATTCAATAGTTAAAATACATATATAGTTTTAGAGGTATTTGTCTAACTTTTAGTTGCGCTTGGCATTTGTTGAAAAAAATCAAACCATCGGCGTCGTTTTTTGCGTTAATTAGCATGGGTCCAAGGAGCCCCCCTATGCACTAACTGAAGTGCACATGACAAAATGAAAATCTTAATAGAGTTCTGTGATGCTGATATTTCATAATGCATACACCTAGTGCATAAACAAAGTAATAATTAATCAAAAGCATTCTTTCAAAATATAGTAGGCCATTGGTGCCATAATAATTTATATACATAAAAGAAGACATGAAAGTAAATGGAGGAGGAGAGTGGAGGGTTGGTTGAGGATTGGGGATGCATTTATCGGTGAAGTGAAGGAAGGAGTAAGGGTTAAGTGCTGTGGTGGCCCCTCACAAACATCTCCCACCCGTAAAAGTAGAGGTTGTCCTTATATCAGCGCGAATCGAGTATATCCTAAACGCGTCCGAGGACGCGAACGAACAACAGAATTTGTTGTAAACCTGAACTTGGTGCAAGTCCCGGATGGAATAAGGTACAATACGGGGATGCAGAATGGGGATTGGGCGCAAATCTTCTATAACCTCACGGCCATCGTGACGTCATTTTACGTTTGTCCCATGACGATTGTCAATACCACATAAATAACTGAGATCTAACATGTCCCTAAAAAGGTTTGTATGCCTTTTAAGCGAAGTACGTCTACAGCGATATAATCCAAATAAAGAAATACTGCTTCACAGATTAATAACGATCATTAACTACGGGTTTTAAAAAATTTTACTACATCCCATTAAGAGTGAGCCAATTGAAAATCCCATCTGTCTAATCACATTCTCCAATACCTATTTTAGCTGGTCAGTTTTCAACACAGTGTCATTCAAAGGTAGCAATTGAAGGTCTCAATTGATTTTACGCGGGGGCTTCGATTGTCCAGTTATAATACCATGGCAATTGAGTTGACTCTAATTTGAATAGCTTCAACTAGAGCATTCAGGCTGAATACATTTGGGCTGACCAGTAGTCCCCTATTTTTTTTTTAAGACGTGGAATGCGTGGTGTTTTTTTTGAACACTATATAATTTGCTTAAAGTCTAACGTTCCGTCGCACACCATCAATTATTGTTGGCAACCATATTGACCCAAATTCTAGTGACTCCCTTTAACCTAAGTATTTGCTCTTTATCATATACTCCTCGGTAATAATGACCATTCTGTCGAAAAAGTTGAGCATTGTTGACCACTAATAGTCAATGCTTTGTATTTTGTTTTAATTACCAGAGGATGTCCTTCAGAGTGAAACACTTACAATATTCCGCACTGGCCGGAGAAAAGTGGGGACTGCCAAAGTCTCCAGACTCATTCTTGTCATCTTCTAGATTGCGTAAGAGACCTAGTCGCGAATAGTGGAGATCAGCGCATGGCAGTTGTGTGCATGTAGTAAGCTGCCTATTCGTTGAAAGTGACACAACACACACGGCCTGCCAGAGGCGTAGTCACTCATTCAACCCCGCACGCATGCACGCAAATGTTCCCGCGCACACACATACACAACGCCGAGGGCATACACACACAACACACGCATCACACTCGCGCGCGCTGACATAAACGATTCAATTATTTAAATACATAGAATAGTTTAGAGGTAAATGTCTGTATATTTTAGCTTCGAGTGCATTGGCAAAAATCATGCACTCTCGCTCAGTTTGACGACAATAATGGCACAAGCCCCGCAGGGGCGCGGACCATTATGGTCTGGTCAAACTGACGCAGTGCATTGATTTTGCCAATACACGAGAAACTTAAACATATATTTATTTTTTTAATCGTTATTTATCAGAAATTCGTCATACAAAAATGTATTGGTCTCCAAGGAAGAACCTGATCACAATAATTACAGTATACAAGTATAAGAAAATAGTTATGGTACAAATCTGACATAAACACCTACATCGTATATGTGCTATGTAAGACTATGTACATAATATATACAAAATAACACTGTAGCACTTTGAAGGATGTAGCAGGTACACACACACACACACACACCACGCATTTCACACGCATAACATACACATACAAATTGTACAAAGCACACCATAAAACACAAATGGCATGCATGGTACACCTACCACACCCCCACATATGCATTACCAATCACAGACACAAATTTCATATACATTACCACATATTAAAATATGTAAACAGGATTCATGTGGTTAGGGCACTTTTAAAAGTAAGCAAATCATGGAATCTAATTTACTTCGTGTGCCTTTTGTAGATTATCCAGAGTACAGCTGCTCTGTACTGGAAGTTCTTTTACCAGCTTGTTATTCCATGATGGGATGAACAACATGTTCTGAGCCTGGCTACGAGTGCCTTTAGAAATTGTGTTGCAATGGTAAAGTAAAACAAGAGGAGATAATAATCAGGCGCCAAAATGCGTAAGGCATTTAAAAGTTAAAATAAGAATCACTGATTATTCCATCTTCTCCTCAGCTTAGTCCAACCAAGGTATTTTCATCATTTTGTCCACCGAAGTCGCAATGTTCTGCAGACAAAATGGACACGGCAAGGTTGTGTTTGCAAAAATTTGGAGGATCATAGGGTGCCTAGTATTGAAATTGGACCAAACAGGAACTGACAGTAGTCAAAAGAGGAAAGGGACCAGGCTTGGCCCGCATATTGGTTGTAGTATGAGGAAGATAATGCTTACTTCTCCTGATTACACCCCATTCTCTTGGAAACATTTAAACAAACATAATCGGCATGATTGCTCCACTATAAATACGGATCAAAAATACACCCAAATATTGTATGAATTGACTCTTTCACAATAGAAAAACATTTTCACATAACATACGGAATTTTGATAATTATTTAGTGTTCTGGTGATTTCCAAACAAAGATTTAGTTTTTTTTTTATGTCAGGTAAGTTTATTTGACTTGAACCAATGAGCAATTTTAGTCAAGTTAGTGTTAAGCTCATTTTGCAAGGTATTGGGTTCAGATGAACTGACTAAAAGGGAAGTGTCTCGCATACATACACATTTGCATGAAACTGCTTCAGGTAAGAATTCACAAAAAATATAAAATAAAGAGGACCAAGATTGATCCTTGGGGTATCCCAATATCAATATTCTTAAGGTCTGAAAGTACAGAATTAATATTAACAGCTTGTGATTTATTCTTTAGATAAAATAACCAATTTAATGCATTAGCAGTGATACCATACTTCTTTAATTTACTAAAAGGAGATTATGATTTACAGTATCAAAAGCCCTTCTTAGATCTAAGAAGATAGATCCTGTTAATTTCCTATCATTTATGTTATTAAGGAGATGATCAGTACATTTAAAAGAGTAGTATTAGTTACTGTGTTTACTCAAAAACCTGATGACAATTTTTGATTAAAATGTTATTATGAGTAAAGAAGATAATGGTAAGGCTGATCATGTACAGCCACGCTCAAGAATTTTTGATAAAATAGGAAGAACAGAAAAAATGGGCCTATAGTTGTTAACCTCACTTTGGTCACCCTCCTTGAAGATAGTTGTAACCTTAGCTTTTTTCCAATCAGATGGGAAAAACTGAAGTGATCAAAAGAAAGGTTACAAATATAGGCAAGTGGGTAACAAATGATTGGTGCTGACAACTTGAGTGAGTTAATACAAACATTATCACTACCTGTAGCTTTATTATAGAAACGTTACATCTCTGATCAATACAAACACAGGAGGTATAATATCAAAAGTGAAATTAGTGGTAATCTCATGGTTAGAAGTAAAATTATCACAAACTATTATTATTATTATATTACTAGTATTATTAAATTTATTGCCCAAGTTGTACCTACAGAAGTGAAATACCCATTAAATGGATCTGCCAATCTCCTTATCATCACAAGTAAAACATGAATTTGTTTAATATAGTTACAGGTGATGTATTCTTTGGAATTAATTCTTAAGTACTCCAAAAGTTTCCTAGAATCATTAATATTATCATTAATAGCATTATTACGTAGTTCTTTTTCAATGATTGTTAAGTTTATTTACTTGGTTTCTTAATGGCCTAGCCATGCCCAGTCATGCGGATCATTTGTTTTATGAGCCTTGAGAAGTAGTGGTTCCTGTCTTTTGAAAGTTTCATATATTTGCTTGTAAATCCACCAGGAAGTTGAGCCCTTGACTATCTTCTCCTTCACAGGACCATGGTGGTATCACAAGCCGGGTCAAAAACAAGTTCCTAAAAGTGCAGTAGGCAGTGTCAAACATCACTGCATGTTTTACATTGTGCTCCAATAATTTTCTTATTGTATCAAACAAATCTATCATAAGTTTTTAAAGCAATCTAATTTCACTATCTTAGGTGGTACTTTAGTTTTTCTTATTCTTACGAGTTAAATACAATGAGTGCGTGGTCAGATATCCCTACAAACTTTTGGGCACACCAAGAAGTGAAATTTAGTCTGGGTTTGGAAAACAAAGCCAGGTCAAGAATTGTTTTGGTAGTTTTCAGTTATTTTCTAGTGTAGTCATGAATGAGCTGCTTCATAGTAACTATGAGAAGCAGAGTGTAATTTTATTAGAGTAGGTTTCTTACATTAAAAAAGTTAAAATCCCCAACAATAAACGTATCATAGTAGGTGGGGGAGTTTGGAAAATTGAATCTAACTGGTCAATGTAATCAGCAGAAGAGTAGGTGGTCTATAAACAGTACACAAGAAGGATAGGGCTTTGTGTGTGTAACTTTAAAAGCTCGATCCAAAGTGCTTCAATGCCAGTGTTATGCAAATCAGAATTCTCATTGAAATTACTCACACCTTCTTGATATGCACAAAACCACCCCCATGCCATGTGCACTCTATCTAGTCTAATAAAGTGTACCATCAATAGAAACCTCAATGTCAATTTATACCATATTTAACCAAGTCTCAGTAACACAATAAAAAACAATACTATTTTGATGTAATAAAACTCTTACATGATCTACCTTGTTACGGAGACTACGAATAATGATATGTGCCATTTTGAAACCTTGTTTAAACTTACAATCATAGTAATAAAAATTTCTGATAAAGGAAGTTCATAATTAGATATAGAGAAAAAACAGTGATCACAAAACCAAGTGTTACTTTTCTTGGCATGAAAGAACATGTAAAATGAAAATCAAGTGAACAGTTGTCACACGATTTAGAGTTGAACCCCCCCCCCCCCCCCCCCCCCCCCCCCCCCCCCCCCCCCCCCCCACCCTCTTAATAATTTTACGAAGACATTTGCCACAAGTACTATGTGGTATTGTTTTAGAACAGTTACTTAGATTTAACATCATCATTATAAACCCCAATTTACTATCAAGGCATAATATCTTATCAGGATTTAAAATGTCATTATGAACACATGAATTCAAATGGGGATTGTCAAAACATGGCTTAAAGTTCAGAGTCAAATTCATTTTACTGTACGATTGCATGGTTTCTGCCAAAAATCCTTAGTTGCGGAATATGTGAGATGAATTCCTTGCAAGAATAGAAGTTCCATTGCTGTTAAGATGGAGTCCATAATCGACAGTTCATCCAATTCCTATGTTGTTATTACAGACATACTGCCAATTTCTGAGGATTGCACAAAATCCCGAAACCGAGAATTATATTCTGTAATCCAGGCTGAATGTCCAGTGTTCTGTTGTGTAGTCAGGGACGATATGCATATCAAACAGTTTGGACTTGTAGAAGAAATTTGCAGTAGTAAGGATTCTAACAGTGATATACACTCAGTAGTGAGGCTCGAAGAAATGTTATTAGCACAGTGAAATTAATATTGCAGTAGATGTTCCTCCTCAACAAAACTGGTGCCGTTTTTGCCCCCCCCCCCCCCCCCAAAGTTCCAAAGTATACCTGGAATACAGCGGTTAATAACCCAGTAATGTCTAGACATTCGGCGACCTAGAGTTCTTAGGAATTTGAGTCTCCAATAGAGATTGTCCTACGTTGAGGTTTGTTGACACTTGGTGAACGATGAGGTTTGGGGGAAGAGTGTAAGGGACAGGGTTCTCTGAAGTTGGAAGTTCTGGTTTCTAGTTGGGTAGGCACCTGCTGCACATGCAGTAGCTTTGGATGACACTTTAGTTTTTCATGGCAAAGGGATAGGTGGGAAATTATCTGATGGTGTTTTCACTCAAACACACTAAGTATTGCTGGTTGGGATTGTTGCACATGTACTGGATCAGGTATAGGACTGTGATGGGTAGTGTTCAGTTGAAAAGTACAGGAACGGATCACAGGTGAGGTGCGGTTTCAGGTGTACATGGACTTGCTGTTTTCAGTTGAAATGACTTATAATCAGTCTGTACATAGGCATCACAGGTCATTAACACAGGGTTGTCTGTTAGTGTAGAGGCTGTTCAAACACAGGGGATGTGGTCTGAGTGGCAAATGACAGCAGTGAAAACTGTGGATTTGGCAGGTAGTCTTGGAGTAGCATGTAAATAAAACAGAAATGTGAATCATCTAATAAAAATTCAAAAAAAGTCTCAGGACTGTTGAGTCTATTGTGGTCCAGGGTGGGTTTTGCAGCGCTTCACAATATCCTCCAGTGCAGTTTTCACCCCACAGGAGTGCAAACGCCTTGACATTAAAACAGTTTGTGTGGTTGGAATAACAGGTAACTTGTCACTTGTTCTAAGTTCCAGTCAGTTGTTGTGAATAATAGCTCTATAAATGCACCATGTTGTTTACTTATAGTTCAGGGTTACAATAGAGAGAGGTAAGTTCACTGGTGAATTCATCATATATATCTGGGTTGATGTGAACTGTAGTACTCCTAGACTTGGGTGGAAATAGTCAGAAGTCTCAACCACTACGGAGTAGTGGGGGGCATAATAAATAACAGTAGTGGGGGCATCATTAAAAGGAGAGCTTAATGAACAAATTTCAAAGTATAATACAGCATTAAACCTAATTCATACCGTTATTAAACACACCATTTTTTAAAAAAATCGACATATGTCAGGGAAATCCAATGCAGTAGGAAAAGATGCAAATGAATCAACCCAGTGTCGCGCGTAAACGTTCTAAACACATCGCATACACTCATTAACATACGCACCGTGAAATGACAACTATCATGCTGATTTTTGTCCAGCACATTTCTTCTCAGATAATAAACGTTTATGAAAATTTATCCTTGATTGAAACTTCTTTCAGGGATGGCGTCACCCGTTGTGGATTGCTCTGCGCCGTTATATCCATTATGGACAAAATCAAAGAAGAAAAATCTGTAGACGTGTTCCAAGCTGTAAAACGTTTGCGTGGTCCCCGTTACGTATGGTGCCCTCTTGGTAAGTAAAAATCACGGTAACAATGTTAAAAATTTTCTTAAAAAACGTCTGTCAGCCGAGCTTAAAGTGCAATAACTGTAAACCCATTAATCTGAAGTGCGTTGATGGTTAAAGTTGTTATTGGTTGCCCACATTCAAAAAGCACCTTAGTTACACTTCTTTGTAGACAACGTCCTTAGTAATAAAAAGCACATTCATCATAACACTCTGCCTGATCGCAGGACGTCGATTTTTTGGCGGGAAAAACCTCATACATATCATAATGTTGCTTTTGACATTTAAAAACATGACAAAACCTCATATGTACCATTTGGGGAGAACCCAAACGAGTAATTTTGCTGTAATGCCTTGCTCAAAAAAGGGTTTCCTTTCTAATATATGTAGATAATTATTTACTCCATATTCTGAATAACTGCCATATGAATTTTAGTATCATATTTGGCTTGAATTTAAACTAGAACCCGTTGTGACCCACATTCACATGAGGTTTTAGCAATGGTGCCCACTTTTTACAATATGTGGTTTTTACATTTGACCTCTGAAGTTACATATGAGGTTTTTTTTTTTCCGCCCCGCGACGCAGTGTTGTAATGTGTAGTTACACAGAATCCAACCACTAGGTCCAGAATTTAATGAACGGACTACATTTTCTAACCAGTAAAATGCTCGACAGCTGTTTTATAAATTACATTAATGTACTTTCTGGCAATAATACTTTTTTAGTACAGAATGAAAGGGACTTCATTCTCTATTATAGGAGAGAAATTTAATAAATCAATGTCGGGCGCATGTTTGTTTATATATATAAAGTATTGTCAATGCATTTTGACAAATAAATGAATGAAAACAACCGATTTGTTTACACCGAATGGCGAGATTCAATCAACGTCATGAAAGAATCCGCAGACCAATGCATTACCTGTATGAATTTAAACGTTTTTCTAATACAATGATTATGAGTAAATGGGCGTGGATATCCTGCAGGTATACCTGGTCATGTTTTTTTGAATTCAATATCTATCATTAAAGCCCCTATCAGCATTTTATTTTGGATTAAACTACAACATACAATTATGTGTGAAGCTGTAAAGAAAGGAACCCGCCCGGTGTAACGGGCTGTAATAGCCGTTACGCTACAAGCATAGTGATGTGGGTGTGCATTATATAAGCACATATAGCCTAGTGGGAATATCATATGATCTCACGGTTTGGCTTAGAGGTATTGGATATTAGCAAGAACCCGTTTCAATCTTGCCTGCCGATATGTGGCAAGATAGAGGGGATAAGGCTTGAATATTAGTAGTAATGATCATTTATAACCGTTTATTATTTGCCGTATTTCCCATATGCATAGATGTTTTGAGTTTGGATGCTTAGATTTGAATAACACCTTCGGGAAATAACATTTAAATGTTAATAGTAAAAGTGGTAGTTATATACACATAATTGCCAGGTTGTTGGTTAGAGATAGGATGGTTCAAATTCAAAATAAACAATCTAAACAAGTACATCTATTGGTCAATGATATCAATTTAAAAATCGCGACCGTTATTGCCAATTCACCATCAATTGCGAATGTTCATGTGCAGGGGCACGTGTTCAGCGTGATGGATGTACTTGGTTGAATCATGTGAATAAAATGAAATAACGATCAATCACATACCCGACCACTTGAACTTTTTGAACTATCTTATCTATCTGCCGCCCCCATATTGCAATTGTTATTCATATTCTCAAGGATACATTTCTAATTTGGTCAAGTATTGTTGAAGAAAGTTCAACACGTTTTTGGCTCATATTGATTGACGTCATGTTACAATTTTAAAAGTATCAATTACATTTTTGTGTCGAACAACATAACCTAAGTACTTCACGTCTATTGTTATTGCAAGGTATTTTTGCTGTTATAGGGGCATCTTTAAAATTATTGGATTTTGCTTCCATTTTGAATTGAAGTAATGACGTAATGTTACAAAGTTGCCATACACTTGTTCTTGCATCCTATAGCATATCCTATAACTCCATAGTTTTGATAATATAGGTTGAATAGATAATTAAATTTAGGCGACGTCCCCCATCTTGGATTTCCTCAAAATGCTCAAGGATGCCAGGTGGCACCCGGCAATTCCTGATTCCCACACCCGTAGTCAGTTGGATCGAATTTATTATACGAATAAAAAAATTCGTCCCTTGCCATGGGAGCCGCCATTAGACATTATAGCTACGCTAGCTACCAGACTATACATACAATGACTAGACATCTTTTTTGATTATAATTGTTCCCTGACAAATTTTATTTGCCATGTAATATTATGAAATATGCTGTATGTAAATGAGAACAAATATAGAAAATTTAACCGACGGAATTAAAATTAATCACGGAAAGTCAGTTGTGAATGTTTTTGTCCTTACAGTAGGGAGATCTTTATGAGAGTTAAAAATGGGTGAGTTCGGTCAACTTCACAATCACCGCATTTTAAAGCATTATATTTTTAGCAAACGCTGTGATGTATCGTGGGTTTGTAGTGATTAGTGGAAATGTTTGTACTTGAAGTGTGGCGTAATTTTTGAGGTTCAATATGGTGAGCTTTTTACTTCAAGGATTTAGAAGATTGTCACTTCAAAAAGTGGTGATGATGGTGTGTATGACTGGGGTTACGTGTTTACATTTTGAATCAATAGGGCGGGTTGTTCCGATAGTGAATATGGCGAGTTACCCAAGGGTATCATAATTTTTTGTTTGCTTCTTCCCAACATTACTTTTCAATATGTGAAAATAGTAATGTTTACATCAAAATACTTTCTGTACTGTGAAGGTGACCACTCACCATACCATATCTTTATCCCTCTAAACTACCCTCCCAATACTTGACAAGTACAAACCCCATCCTTTTAAATTTTCTTCGTATTAACACACCAAACCAGAATGTTTACCAAACCCAACTCTTGCAATCTCTGAATTAACTCACCACATTTAAAACTCTACAAGGCCTTCGAATTTTGTAGGGTTTCCCAACCATCCCCAATACAGCACATAAGAACCCATAATCCCAAACTTTGCCATATCTACCTCTGCCAATAATGATAACTTCAAACTCACATAGTTGACCTCTCGTATGACTACCCCCACGCTTAAGTACAAACGTGTCAATTCGCCATATAGTATAAACGATCAACTGTTGCCAAACAATTATACTCTAACTCTTCTTAATCTTCCCACCTCCCGGATGTGATATCTCCAACCATAATATGCTCCAAATGTTTCCTGTCTGCCTGCAATGGTGGCAGCCACCAGTGCTGAAAATGACATAATTCATTCGTCTTTTTTTTATTCCGTCTTATCGTAAGCTATCATTTCAACAACAAATAAATTGTGGTCCATACTCAACTTTACGATCACATGAACGTTCTCCCTGAATAAGAGTTTCCGTTTTTCACGCAGGAAGGTAATTACATATTTAAAATAAGGTAAATGTTTACAATCTAGTCTGATAGGAGCTGCTCTCACCGGCCTGCGCCCTATTAAGCGAAACGATTCTGATGATTTCCCTATTGACACAGCGTAATATAATTGTAGCGCCATGATACTTTCGGTGGGCTCCCTAAATGCTAGGTTAGTATTTATCTAGGATGTCCATATTTTATGCAAGAATAATGTGTCCCGAGGCAGTAAAACATAAATATGTGCGAGGCGAAGCCGCGACCCTTATTCAAACAATGTTTTACTCCCGGATATATTGAATATATCGTGGCCCGCCCACATCAATACTGTCGTATTTTACACAACACGTTTTCCGAGAAATCGCAATTCAAAATCTAACGCACATTTCAAAGTCTTGTTAACGGTTGAACGAAACATAAAAAGAAGCATCTACCCTATTCTGTTTTGAAGAAAACATTGTAAGGTCGTATTAACCATAACTCCAACTTAATACTGCAATTACATTATCTTAATTAGGCTACAAAGTTTATAAGTCTGTAGGTGAAAGCACAAATATTATATTGCAAAATACGACGCATATTAAACCGTTGGTTTTCAATGTACGTAAATAGATCACCTAGTTAAAGCTTGTATACGAAATAACGAGAAAATAACTTCAAAATGTCAGGGCTGTATGTAAAATCGTTTATTTTGGGATCGGCAAAATACGACCCTATATCAAACCCGTGTAAATGAATGGAGATTTTTAAATCCGAACAGTATGTGAAAATGCCGGATATCATGATCTTGAGAAAAGGGACAAAAATCTGTAATTATAAACTCATTCAATTAGGCATCATCCCCCTCACATTTTGAAACTTTTGGATGGAAAAGACTCGATGAAATAAGTAAGTAGGCGGAATTTCGCAAACACCTCAAAAATGTGAAATACGAACAGTATGTGGATGCGGGCGACGATATATATATATATATATATTATTATATATATCTATATATATTATATATATACACTATATATATAGAATCATAGGAGCTAAAGGGTACGCACCTCATACCGCATTTGAGTATTTTTTAAATGGCCGTTAGGCGTATAAAGCGAACACGTCAATTGGAAAGAAAGAAAGATCAGAGTGTAAGAAAGCCTCAAAAGAGCACTCGCCGGGAATCCAACCCGGTACCTCGTACTGCAGAAATGTGATAACATCTACACCACGCGCCCACACGGCTGAATGCACACTTTTGAGTATTACTATATCAGCTGTAGAACATATAGGTGGCGCCGTAACAGGTATTTTAAACAGAGTCCCGGGTGGCGCTATGGCTGTAAGTTAATATAGAATCATAGGTGCTAAAGGGACGCACATACGCATTTTGACGTGCTTTTTAACTGGTCGTGAGGCCTATAAAGAAGAACAGTCAATTGGAAAGAAGAAAGTCAGAGTAGAATCAAAGCCTCAAAGACAATCGCCGATCCTTTTTCTCCTATAACTCTGAAAGAGTCCCTAGAATATTTCCTCATGTTCGTTATAAAAAATTAAAAATGGTTGCAATTTGCCTTGTATGTAAAGAATGCAAACTTTGAATAAAATAAATCATAATACTGTACTAAATTGACATAAAAGCTTCAATGTTTATAATGTCTTGTAGTTTTTTTTTATATCAAGACTTGTCAAGACGCATTGACACACATCCCCACAGCCCAACGCACCCACCCTTACACAAGTACAAACCCCCACCACCACCCACCACTCACCACCACCTACCCCGGTGTGATATATTTCCACAACAATTACTGCATGGGTCCGTGCATGAACACTCATTAGTGGAGCGGTCAGGCACCTCAAATTGGTCGGGAACCACTTCCCCTCGTACACAAATACAACCAGTTTTGTTCCGAATGATAATAATGTGGAATTTACGAAAATGATGGTTTTGGTGGTCCAAAAAATTTGGTGGCAGGTGTGTTTTTTTGCCACAAAACTCTATTTTTGTGGGCTAATTAAGAAAAATCATGATTTTTTATTTTTAAGCCAACAACACTACGATAAGATTGTGTTGGGTATTTTTGTTAATCATAGATTTTTCATTTTATAGATTGACGATAGTCAATGCCTACTTTTTTGGGGTAAAAAGTGTATTAACTTGGGGTGTTTTTTTGGGGGGGAGGTCTTTTTTGGCTAAAAATTAAGGAAATTATGATTTTTCTTTTCTCTAAGAAAATAGACAAACCCCACATTTTTTAACGAGTAGTGTATAGCATCATTGTTTTTTATAGACCTATACTTTTCTATTGTCGGGAGAGGCTTTAAACTTTAGCGGTGTGTTTAATGTCCAAAGTGCCAAAGAATCTCTGTTTTGGTTCAAAACGGGGAATAACTACACCTGATCTAAACAACTAAAATTGGATGTGGTAATGAAATTCTCTCTGTAGATTTTGAATTTAAATTAAAAAAAAAAAAAAAAAAAAAAAAAAAAAAAAAAAAAAAAAAAAAAAAAACAAATGTAATTTAGTTTAAAATGGCAGATTAATTCAAAAATTTCATTTTTACCTATTTTGTACGTAGGTATCTTATAGGAGTTCTCAGTATTTAACTACCACCCACAGTTTTATATTAATCGTAGTTTGAGTAGGACAGATTAACTTACAAAGTTTTGTATCATTTTAGGTTGTCCCAATGCAGCGGAAAGACCTATGTGCCATAAATTCTTGTAGTCTGCGTGGCCGTCCGTGTTTGTCAAACATTTAATAACACCTTTTGGATACTTGTGTTTGCTTGAACATTGAAGACAGCGGTCTTACGTAGGTAACACATGAGGATGTTCAAAGGTCCATCAGGGTTACTTAGGTGTCATATTGGTACGACCTATTCGGGACTGTTGTTTTGAGACTGGCAGTGGAAAGGGGCCAAATTAGATGGGGAACAAGCAACAGAGAGCAATATGATTTGCTCAATGAAAACGAAAAAAAATCGAAAAAAAAAATCAGATTTTTAGCATGTTTTACACGTTTTAGTCCGATAAACCCCATAAGTTATAGGACCAAAAGCAACGCTAATAAGGAACACATACACTTACTACAACACGTTAATGAATGGAGAATCATATCTTTGGACACTGTTGTTTCTTCCTTTTTTCTATCAAATTTCGCTTAGAATATTCTACAAACTTATTCTTCACTTTCCTAAGCTATAGTCCTGGCAAATTAAAGATGGTTACTCTTTCGGTGGATGATTACTTTAATCGTTTTGGTCCAAACAAAATGCCTTGCTTTATAAAGACTTATCTATTTCTCTCGACCTCCGAATTGTGATATGAGTGAAAATATTAAACGTTCTCTCAAATAGAAGGTTTCTAAACTCCTAAAAACCATAAATAGTTAAACTTTAGCTACATTAAAACATACATGTTTTATTCTCTACATATAGCTTGAAATAAATAGCCATTGGCATCAGTTTGGTATGATGTTAACATTTCAAATTGGGCCCATTTAGAGTCAACAACATGCATTTCGGGGCAGAAATATGATTTTGTTGAGATCTGTGGTAAACATGTTCCTATCTAAGTATATTTTAGAGACTATGTCATATATTTCATACCCTCGTTGCTTAAAAAAGCCCCATGTCACTGGTGAAAAGTGGTAAATATCCAATCAGTCTATGAAAATCGAAAGATACATGTATTTCAACCGTGATTCTTTTAATTTTATGCGAATTTTTAGATTGATCGTGTGAAAGTTCATTCAATTCTCCCCTATATGTGATTTTAGGACCTGTGTCAATTTACAAATTCTTATGCGATTGGATGAATTGTTGCGATTTTATGGAAACTCCTGTGCAATTTACAGAATTGTGTGTCGATTTAAACAGAACCTTGGTGTTTTAACAGAATCTTGCGATTTAACATAATTCATGTGCAATTAGGAAAATCATTGGCGAGTTTTACAAATTTTGATTTAATTGTTGTGATTTAGCAGAAATCTTCTTCTGTGATTTTATGGAAGATTGTGTTATTTTTACGTTCATCTTAAAAATCTTGTGCGATTTTTACAAAAAAAATTTTGTATGCTTTTTGCAAAAAATGCAAAGTACTTTTTAAAAAATTTGGTCAATTTTTTGGCATTTTCCCCTTTAACCCCAGACCTGACTCCACTTGGATAAAAAAGAGGTTACAACTCACATACATTTACTATATGGCAATAACCACTGCAATGTAACAGGAATATAAATTGGTACAACTTAATTAAAATCTGGGGAAGTTAAAGTGTTAGAGCTACCCTGTCCAGTTGTTATGGGTGGTTTCTTGGCAGGACTGTACTTTTGTGCATAATATTTTCGCATAATTTTAGTGTGCTTTTTACGTATCTTAAAAAAAATCGTGTGCGATTTTTAACAAATTTTTGGTATGCTTTTGCAAATAATGGCAAAAGTGGGACTTTTTTACCGAAATTTGAACCCTTTTTTGTGGGCAAAAAATTTCCCCCCAAATATTTATTTCGATAGGAAAAAAACTACATTATTCTCGCTCCGTTCCCGCAAAATCTGGGGTTTTTGCCTTTTTGAACTTTTTAGTGTTTTGCCTTTTTCATATTTCTTCTATTTTCGTGTTTTGTTTTTCTTGTCTTTCAACGATGAATTTTGTTTGGATATTACATCATCTTCATGTTTGGGCATGCTTGAAAATCACCTTTTATTACTAATTAGAAGATGTCCATTCGCTAATGATAACTGAGAAAGGGTGTCATTTTTTCATAAAAAGATTCTCCAGATCAAAGGTTACTCTCTAAATTCTTAGATTTAAAAATTAATCTAATTGGATTGCTTTAATGACTAATTCAAGATTAGATTAAAATTGTAATACAAATAGACTGAAATATAAATCTACTAGATTTTAATTCTAAGAAATTTAGAAGAGTATGTAAATCTTGCTCTTTACATGAGGCGAAGATGTATTTCATTTAATGCTGAATGCACCGTTATGAAGATCTCCATTCTATTAAAAAAATGACATTGGAATTCTTTTTAGATTATGGCTTGGTGTTATTGTCCGATAATGGGCATTTTCTTTTCTTAAATCCAGTTTAAAACCTGCCATATGACGACTAACATACCTTCCCTGATATATCTACAGGAAAGGGGCTGGTCCTGTTTCTCTCGGGGTACAACTTTACAGACATTATTTCATCAATCATTCATCAAATGATTTTATAAAACACACCAAATGCTCAAGTCCCACCAAATTGCAAAAAGTATAATTAAATAAATTTGCAACGAAAAAAATGAAATATTTGGGACCAATTACTATGCGTGCAAGCTATTGTATGAATCAATTATGGCAAAAACCATGACGTTTTGTTTTTCACATGACGATCCTGATTTGGGACAATGATCCTTATTCCCCCTTCCCTTTTCTTTCTCAGGTGCGACCCCCTGTTTGTCCTCTTTTTCCTCTCCATTCTTTCATGTGTCCTCAGAAATTTTCCCTCAATTTTTCTGTTTTATTGTTTCCCCTCCTACATTATGTGAAATGACTTCTTACCATGTTTCTCTTCTTACCCCTAACCTGAAATAAACTGGGTCCCACTTGGTTAAATTTGAGATACAACTGAGAAATAAAGCTAATTAAGGAATGCAATTTGTTAAATTAATAAAGCATTTTCAATTTGGTGTGCATGATGTAGCCTTTATATTTTCTGCTACATCTATTATTGTAAAACAACACTTTACAATAATAAATTATGGGAAAAACGAATAAACAATGCAGGACAGGGCCCATAGCACGGATGCAAAGTAGTGCAGCAGGCCAACCAATACATAAGAAATTCTCAAAATTGGGTTCCCGGGATTTGAACTCAAAAGTGTGGATTGACCTTTACAATCCTGAACACAGGAAAGTCTTGAAACTTTCTTCGGCAAAAAAAATTTCCGGTGTGTCGCAGCTTCCAACAGGAGCCCAAACCCTCAGAAAGCTTTTGCGATATTTTTTAGTCGCAAATGCTATGCGCTACACGGAATTATTTTTTATTGTATTCTTGTGACAATTTTTTTTTCCTTGAGACCAGTTCAAAAAAACAAGAAAACGTTACAAATCTGTTGAAAACCTTAAAACACACACACAAATCGGTAACCAAAAAATAACAGTTATTGTTCCATTAGGTCATTCGCATTTTGATTTTTCCGAACCATTTTAAACCTTTATTATTTTGACTTACTAAGAAAATTTGCATTTTTATACAAGTTGTGGGAAACGGGCCCCTGGGTTCTCATTAGGTACTTTCACCATTGGCGGATGTAATAAGTGAAAGCACTGAAGGTAAATTTTGTAGCTGTGCCGAAAAAAAGTAATCATTGTATCTCAAATATAACGTTTTGGCCAAACAATCGCATTTTTTTTCATTATTTTGGCTTATTTTAGGCCAAAATTGGACTCTTAACTAAATTTCCATTTTCATCCCCAATTTTGTTTGAGGCAAAGCCTTATTTTTTGTGAATCAAATTACACATAAGTCCTCCCAAAATGTAAGCACTAAGTTTTAATCTTTCATTTATTTTGGCCGAAACCTAGAATTTTTTTGAATTTATTATCATTTTCATCTATTGTTCACCAAAATGGCATTTTTATGGCAAAAACACATTCTAGCCAATTGTTTAGTATTAATATAGGCTTGCCCAAAGTCTTTAGGACGCTGCCACAATGTACAGCATATATCTAAAAAATCATGATGTTCTACATACAATTGGGTGGTTTTTGTCCATTTTAGGAAAATTACTATTTTGTTGATTTTTATAAGCCAAAAATTTACCTTTCTACTACTACCATCTACCCAAAATAACTCCTTCTAACTGCCCCCGCAAAATTTTGGGTGCAGCAAAAATCTCTCTGATCTGGGCGTGTTTAAAAATGTAATCTAAAACAAAAGGTACTTATGTATCAGAATTTTGTGCTTTTGGAATTTACAATTAAAACACATGTTTTTTTCTTTATTTTAGCCCCAAAATAGGGTTTTTTGGCTAAAAAACCCCCGCCACCAAATTGTTTGACCACACCAATCAGTTTCAATAAATCTAATATCAATTGGCGTTTGAATAAAAGTGGTTGTGTTTTGTGTACCGAGGGGAGGGGTTACTCTAAATAAAGCACCACTTTTGGCTTGACCGCCGCCTACAGGGGGAATTCCGATGCGGCTGTGCACTTGTAAATTACTTGTAAAACACGGCATCTCAAAACTAGCAAAACCGTATAATGGAACGATGTCATGATGGGAATGACATATTAGCAATGTCAGCGTAGCTTACCTACCTTGCCACCATTTGGGCAGCTTTCTTTTTACAACTTTGATGACTTTTCACTGATAATGTCGATATTACCAGAATCTTATCAATGTCCACATGTTTCAAAAACCACTTCTTGTCCCATCATCAGTGTGTTTGAGTTGTTTCCTGTTTCGTCAAAGAGCTTTGTAGTATGGCTAAAGATTGATATTGGTCTCTTGGTTTAGGATTGCCATAGGAGTGCCATAACATGGTTTGCTTTCCTCAGATCTTGTTGAAACATGGGGAAATAGCAAAACCATTGTTAGAGCTCAAGAAGCCACTCACTTTGCTACTGCGCCGAATTTTTTTCCAGCGGATCAGTTGAGATGTTGTCAGGACCTACTGCTTTCCCTGTGATCTTATCATATCGTTTTTTCCGTTCGTCCATGTTGACCTCTTCCGGTCTAGTTTTGATCTTCTTGTCTTCTTTGCTGCACGTGCCATTGGCCCCATTTTGTTGCTACATCTATATTGTAACACTTTACCAAAGAATTAAATTATGGAAAAACGAATCAAACATGCAGGACAGGGCCATAGAAAGGATGCAAAGTGTGCAGCAGCCAACCAAATCACATGAAATGCATCAAAAATTGGGTTCAGGGAACTGACTCAAAAAGTGTGTGATGACCTGTTTACATCCTAAACAGAACGTCTTGAAAACTTTTACGCAAAAAAAAATGTACCGGTGTGTTCAGTTTCCAAACAGGCCAAGACCCTAAAGAAAACAAGAGCTTTGCGAGTATGTTTAGTCGAAAAAGCTTAGCCGTACACGGAAATTATTTTTTTTTATTGTATTCTGGACAAGTTTTTCTTGACCAGTCAAAAAAAACAAGAAAACGTTACAATCTGTTGAAAACCTTAAAAACACACAAAACACAATGCAGGGTAAGCCAAAAAAAAAACAAGTTAGTTTCCAGTTGGTCATGCGCATTTTGATTTTTGAACCATTTTAAACACATTTTATTTGACTTACTAAGAAAATTTGCATTTTTATACAAGTTTGGGAACGGGCCCCTGGGTACTAATTTGGTAACTTTCAAAAATTTGTAGGATGTAATAAGTGAAAGCCAGAATGTTAATTTGAGTGTGCAGAAAAAAAAGTAAATCATGTATATCAAATATAACGTTTGCCAAAAATGCATTTTTGTCATATTTTGAGTATTTTAGCCAAAAATTGGACTCTTAACTAAATTTCCATTGCACCAATTTTTTGAGAAGGGACTTATTTTGTGATCAATTCAACATAAGTCTACCCAAAAATTGTAACAATTAAGTGTGTAATACTTTCAGTTACTTTGGCCGCGACCGAAAATATAATTTTTTTTGAATTATTTCATTTTCTCTATTTTCACAAAATGGCATTTTTATGACAAAAAACACATTCTAGCCATTGTTAGTATTAATATAGCGGCCAAAGTCTGTATGGACACCTGCACACAATGTACAGAATATTAATCTATAAAATCATGAGTTACTAATACAATGGTGGTGTTTTTGGTCCATTTTAAGGAAAAATTACTATTTGTTGATTTTTAGCCAAAAAATTTACCTTTCTACCCAAAAATAACTCTTCTACTGCTGTTGTGCAGCAAAAATATCATCTGGCAATGTTTAAAATGTTAGATCTAAAACAAAGGTACTTATGTATCAGATTTTGTTTTTGCTTTGGATTTAAAAGTAAAAATCATGTTTTTCTTTATTTTTTAGCACAAATAGGGTTTTTTTGGCAAAAAAACACCCATGCCACCAAATTGTTTGACCACAAAACCATCCGTTCATAAATCCGATATAATTGGTCGTTTTGAATATAAAGTGGTTGTGTTTTGTGTTACCGAGGGGAGGGGTTATCGAAAAATAAAGCACTTTTGAAGCTTGACCGCTCGCCTACAAGTGGGAATCCATGCAGCTGGACACTTGTAATACTTGTGAAAACACGGGCATATCAAAATAGCAAACCGTATTAATGGAACGATTGTCTGGATGGGAAATGACATATTAGCAATGTCAGTAGCATTAACCTACCTTGCAACCCAATTTGGGTCAAGTTTTACAACCTTTTGATGACCTTTTTGTATGTCGATATACCAGAATCTATCAGTCACATGTTACAAAAACCATTATTGTACCCATCATCAGTGTGTTGAGTTGTTCTGTTTCGTTCCAAAGAGTTGTAGGTATGGCTAAAGAGTGATATAGGTCTGTAGCGATGGATCTTTCCCAGGTTTTGGAAGTGCCATAACATGTGCTTTCCTCCAGATACTTTGTGAACATGTGGGAAATAAGCGGCAAACAATTGTAGAGCTCAAGAGCCACTGCTTTGCTACTGAGTCGAAGTTTTTCAGCTGCTCAGTTGAGATGTTCTCAAGGCCGACTGCTTTACTGGTGAGTCTATCATAATCGGTTCCCAGTTCGTCCCATGGTTGACCTCTCCGGGTCTCGTGTGATCTCTTGGGCTGCTTGCTGCACTTGCATTGGCCCCCATTTTTCTGATTAAACTTTTAAACTATTATTTTCTCACTTTTATTGAGAACAGATTTTCACGGTGAGGAAAAGTTACTTTGTTTACCATAAAAGAGAGAAAGGGACAACCCCTAGTTGTTTTGCTAAGTGAACTGTTAGGATTGCACAATAGGGGAAGTGGGAATTCCCCAAGGATGCCTAAAACTTAGGAAACTTGTTTATGTTTTGCGGATCAGAACATGGTAAGATTCAGGGGGAATTTCCCCACAAAGTTATATATGGAAAGTGATGTTTAATTGGGTGATGATTCGATTTGGTCAGCTAGTGTAAGGTTATGTTTATGCATGAGGATGATGGAATGATTATTGTTAGAAAAGGGGATCTATCTGTGAGTAGTTAAATACTAACACTGGAAGGACTCTCTGCCATGCCAGCATCCACTAGTAACAAGTAGCTAGAAGTTCTAGATAGTTTTAATCTGACAATTAAGAGAACCTGTACTTGGTGCCAGGATTTATTATTATTTACCAATCCATGTGAGCAGAGGGCTTTGTAAAGTATTCTACTGTCGGTCTTTTGAATGCCGAAAGTGCGCAGAAAGTGCTGGAATCAAAATAGGATTCCAAATTGTGGACGGATAGAAATCGATGGTTGATTATCTTGGCTGATATTATGTGGAATTTGTCGTCGAGGGAATTATGTAACATTGTCGTCTTGAAAATCTGGACTAAGTTACCTTCAGGACTGAGAAGATTCCAATGGAACATTACCTGAGGATTTTATAATGTGACTTTGACATTGCTGTCATTTTGGAGTATTCGCTGTGTTGTGTGAGACATATCATCCGTGAACTGCAACACTTCTTGTGGAGGAGATTAATGGACATTCTGTTTACAATTAAGTATACATGTAATCTTAAATATTGTGAGTGATTTTATGTTATGTTGATTTGGACATACCAAATTCTTGAACCAATTACAAAATCATTAAACTGGTTATATTTATTAAAATGCAGAATCAACCTGCATAATATATATTGTTATAACAAGAACTCATACAGGAGATACTGGGGAAGTTTACAACGAAGATGGAATAATGGTCGACTGGGTCAATATCTACTCTAAAATACAAACGACGCTAATTGTGAAGTAGAAGAAGTATCTGCACAGGTTAATTGAATGTATGCACGATTGTATCCCACTTCCAAATGTTATCCATAGTATAACCAGAACCCAAATCACAACATACCCATGGATAACGAAGGTTGCTCCATATTAGCATTAACAAACCAATAATAACCAAAAAAGAACCAATATAATAATTATAAAGAATATCTTGCATGTCCGAATACTACTACAATTCAACATTTAGATCTATAGAAGCTAAATTGCACAGTTTAATAAATAAAATCCAAAGTGATTCAGGTTATTTTACAATTTGAACAGTCAAAAAATAATATGCGCCAAACAAGGAACGATCAAATACTGCTGATTGGGCGGGGAAAAGTACACTTTACAAAGCAATTTAAAAAGTTAAAACTGATACGGAATAACCGTTCGAAATTAACCATGATTGCAACATGAATTCATATTTCTTTGGTAATATAAGTCCCCAACTTGCATCTAATATTTATGTTTTTATGGGAAAAATATTCAGAATTACCACCTAACAATCCCATGAGCGCAGCAGTTCATGAACACCAATATTCGATTGATACAGAAATATACGGGAATGACGCTTGGTAATTTTTTATACATCACCAATTGTCTTTTGAAATTCTTTGGGTGATATCATGAGGCCCAAAACTTGCATCTACTATTAATAGTTCTGGCGGAAAATATTCAGATTCCTAAACAAATCCTATGGAAAGGCGCAGTATGTTCTGAAACCAATATTTTCAGGAATGAATAAAGAATTATGACGGAATACTGGCTTTTGGTAATTTTTAAGATCAACAAGTTGGCTTATAAATTGTACACCCCATTACTGCAATAATCAACCTTTCATTCTCCACCGGTATAGTCCCTCCACCGGAAGACCTAAAAGTAGCGCAGGTCGGGCCTATATATAAAAAGATGATCCTGAACTATTTTTCAAATTATCGCTGTTTTTCCCACCCCTACCGTCTTTTAACAGTCAAAGTCGGGAGACCAGGCAGGACACTGGATAATGAGGGTCAACAGATTGCATTCAGGTTTTACTTACGGTTTTAGAATGTCCAAAGTTTGGCATATCCCTATATGTAAAAAATCTCATGACCCCCCTGCTTTGTTGATATAACAAACCCCCTACAATAGGGGCCCTATGACCGCCTTTCTCGATTGTGTAACATACCAATATTAAGGGTCCATTTTCAGACATTTCAAATAAAGGAAAACTATTTTAAACCACTAAAAGACACTAGCCGAGTTAAGTCATATCTTTAAGATTTACAAGAATATAAATAAAAGAGAGAATATCATTGGGTTATTCCTTTGTGCACATGGAGTTTATCAAATTGATGACCTTTGATGCAAAATTGCAAAAAGCTACATTTTAGCCCATTTTTGAAGACAAAATGAAAACTTTCAATATCTTTTTTTCTTTTTCATTTTCACAGTACGGTATTTCTCTGTCCACACCTATTCAACCCGAATAAAAATCATGGAGCTCTTTTTTGGTTTCCGAGATCCAATCTGTAAGATTATGCTACTTTTCCAATAAGTCAAAATGTACTTTCCTTAAGAAGGAGGATTTACCCTACCCACCCTCATTTTTTTTTGCAAAAGCCTTTAATATTTCAATGTCGTTCCCCCTTTATTTTCTACTTGGTAATTGAGAACCAAAGATTTGGGTGTCTAGAACTGGGATCATGCATCCCTTTGACACAGGGGGGATTATAAGAAACCCTTGACTTTTGTGAAAAAATCCCAAGATATGGGAAATTCAGACTGGATTTAATTTACATAGAAGTAGACCTAAAATAAGATATTTTAAGTACTTTATTTACTTTTTACTTTGTACTATATATTATACAGGGGTTAATCGTAAATCTGTGCCATTAAGACTCTTCCCTACATCACGTACTTCCCAAAAGCATTTGTGGGGGGTGTGAATACCACGGTTTACCAGGGGTAGCGTCCCCCTAACCCCCCCCTTTGGGAATTCGCTACCTCTCCCCACACTTTTGTACC
This sequence comes from Ophioderma brevispina, assembly GCA_023653785.1. Classification (NCBI taxonomy): domain Eukaryota; kingdom Metazoa; phylum Echinodermata; class Ophiuroidea; order Amphilepidida; family Ophiodermatidae; genus Ophioderma; species Ophioderma brevispina. The sequence continues at coordinate 14,749 of JAMKCH010039423.1, read as the reverse complement.
AGTGGATTTGCTATATGTATCTCTTCTTTTAAAATTGGACACCAACTAGTACTAACACACCTATTATGGAGTCAAGGAACTCCTGAAGTCTATTTGGTCAGCAAATTTTCAATTTCAACAGGCAATGTGTACTCGGCTAAAACCCAATACTTTTTGCCCCCCAAAAAGGAAGCATTTGTTGGATTTTTAGACGTTTTTAGTCTCTAAATGATGCCGAATGACCACGTTTTTAAACCTGGGTTTCCTAAGCATGCATACATCTGCAGAATCGTAGAAAAATTTATATGCAATTATCTAATGCTTTCATTTAAAGGCTTACCGTTCCCACTTTAGTCTACGTAGTCTAACCATGTTTAAATGTGCGAAATCTTGCTTAATATTTTTTTAAGGGGAAATAGAGTGAGAGAACAAAGTGCCGAAGCCATTAAACATTTTGACTAGTGGATAATATTAATCCCATGGCAGAGAAGTCGCTCTGTTATTATCCTTATTTAATCTGTGGAAGTCCCATTGGCTTATACAAATATTGAATGCCGAAGAGTGGTGATAGTAAAAATCTATCAATCTGATGGTTAATTTGACTTTTCTATGATCCGATGCGAAGCCGAGTGAATGGAACAGTCAAATTTGACGAATGATTATTTATTATTATTGCAACTTAGTTAGGCAATCAATTATTTGTTTTAATATCATGTTCACCGGGGGGATACACCGGTATTTATTTTCACGCCAGTGATAAGTCAAAAGCTATCACAGATATTACTACATGCATCACTTGAGTGAGTGGATTTGTTTTGTACATGCTATAAGCAGTTGTCCAATTTATTTCTATTTTGATGACGATCTGTTTTTTGCTCTTTGAAATGATTCACTGGTATTGTTTAATACGATCGTAGATTGTGTGCGAGTTAAATTCCACAAGAAATAGCATTTAAAAGACAAAACATCGCTGATAGGTTACTTGGGAAGCAATTAGAGACACAGCGACTTTTGTTACTATTTGGGGGATATTTTGGTGTTTCGTGGTACAAAAGATACAACAAATTTTGACACTTACACAACCTTTACTTGAGTGATTGCCGATACCCTTTTATTTTGTTTTGGGTCTTTCAAATTTAACAAGTGGCCAACGGTTATTCCACTTGCAATCTATATCAATATAGGACCTCACCATGAAATGCATCTTAGAAATCGCACAAACCAGAATGGGTAAAGTCTGTGGGCTGAAAGTTTTGGGTCCTATACGAATATTCTTGGTCACAGGTGAAAAATGCGCTATACCCATCGATCCTACGGCGCGTTTCCAGCTCACCCATTTTGCATGCTCACAACATCAGTGCACAACCGCAAAGCACACAAACCGAACCTTACTAGCCCAAGCAAAACCCTATATATCACAGTAACACAACGTATATTTGTAATTGCAAATGCGCAAAAGAGCCAACAGTTCAGGCCCTACATACTATGACCCGAATAAGAAAGGCTAAAGCAATCCCGCTTAAAGGCAATACGCACAATTTGTTGATAGCGCCCCCAATTCAAGTTCAATAATTTGAGATTTTTTTGCACGTTGCGTTGGTCATTGACTAGTCAAACAATACACTGGGTAATAGCTTCAAAACTCTCTATGTGGCGCAAAAGAGGAATTTTGTAATGTAGAATAATTAATATCGAAGATCTTCGATAATAATTCAACGGCGCTGGAACGGTCCTTCCAATATTAAATATGCCTGGAAATTGCCCACCATGTACACGTCTATGCTCATCCATTAGTTTTGTTCTGTCGGTTCAGGAGAGTCAGGTGAGATAATTTTCGGAGTGAGCACCATTTTCATATGGACGGACGTCAATTTGGGTGTTCCCAGCTCGGCATATCATGACCCGATTCCAATTACAAAATCGCTCTTTATGACAATCCGCATTTTTGAGCATTAACCGCTCAGCTCGCAGGTATAGTTTAACTAACCCATTGGCAACACACAGTGAAATTCTCTAATTTTTAAAAATGGAATTGCTAAAATGTGCATGTTATTGCTTGTAATATTAATTGGGTTATTACGGTGTCAAGAAACCATTTGGAATCACGTTAAGGGATTTGGGTACCCCATTAAGAAACATTTACAATTTGACATTTTTATAAGATTTATCGGGGGAGGCCACTGAAGCCGCTCCTGTGGTATGCCTGTTTATAAATTGAGCAGATTTGGAAATGCACCTTTTAATACATGAATCAGAGATACAGTAATAAATAGTCTTACGAAATAATCATCTTCGGGTTTTATCAATCCTTTGGGGAGTGTCCTACTAATCATATATTGAGTGGTATGCAGAAAAGGCAGTTCTTGAACCTTGTAGCCTTTCTAGCAGTCCTCTTAATTTTTTGTACTGTGACTCCCTGCCTTGATGACCCTTGCCCTCATATGTGAGACCTCTGCCCTCATTAACATATAAACGTTGCAAGGCTCCATTGGTTGCAATTGGATTCAACTTCGCAAAAAAGGTTAACTGACCACCGTTGACCTTGAAGACCTGCCCTGCGGAAGTTCCACCTTTAACCTTTTACAAAGTTGTGACATTTGACCTGATTTACCTACGGCAGTTTCAAAAACTTCACCCACACCCTAGATTGATCGCATTTAAGATTTCACTACCTAAAAAAGTTAACTGACAGACAACCCTATTTCATTTTACTCAGTTTGACCTCAGACCTGGGATATGAGACATGTGACCAATGAAGTTTTGATGGTATTGAAAACATGAAATAATCACAACTAACAAAGTATGTAAGCATACTATGCGCAGTGTTCACGTCTTTGCACAGCATATGTCCCAAGATTTGTTCTATATATAAATTAACAATAAAAATACTGCAAGATAAACTTGCATCATCCCCCTCTGGCCAGATGGTAAAGTCTGGAACATGCCTCAGATGATCTTTTGACCTTGGTCATGACCTTGACATAACGCACACCATTATGAAGGACCCCCCTGTTGCAGGCAAGCACCTTAACCCCAAATCTGGTTTAAAGCCAACTTCCCCCTTTTTGAAGAAGAGCCTGAAAAAAATCTAACCACACTGGACTACACTATATCCACGTACAACATGACCTCAGATGACCTTTGACCTTGGTCTATGTCCTTTGACATCACCACCATATCAAGGAACACAATTATCGCAACTTTTAACTGCACAGTCTCGTTAACTTGGACTTTCTTTAATAAAACTGGTTTTCTTATACAAATACAAGGCATTTTTCAATTTTGTTGCCAAACACCCCCCATAAACTATGGAATAGTCATAACATACAACATGTTTTGATATGATGCGAACAATATTACGCAAGTCAACTGTGGTTGGTTTTATGATACCCTGATACTGTGTTGGCATAAAATTATGGATAAGTGCATTTAACACAAAGAGCCATTTTTTATTGATTTTTGGAAATGGTATTTTGTATTGTTGGCAATGTAAGTACGCATACAGACAAGGCTTCCGTATTTTTAATGCATTTTTGTGTAATAACCTAGTTACATAATCTTTTTGGGCAAAAAAATAAACATTTGAAGATTGAAGTATTTGAAATTTCCATTTAAAAAAAGAAAAAACCTAAAAAATTAATTTTGAACAATTTATAAATCAGCACAAGAGCCTCACCCTCAACAAGAAAATGGAACGGTCCATCATTGTTTTAAAATCAAAAATTTTTTATCCTATTCATGACTAAACCATGTATTATTACAATGAGATAAAAATTTGACCTTGCTCATACTTGTTTTATATTTTTCACAACAGTTGCTTGAAATATTAAAAATAGCAATTTGTTCAGGTTTTTTGCCCCGGGGGTTTGGGAGCCCATTTTAGGGGGGTCTTCTAACTTTCTGAGGGGGGGGGACATCAGATTTTTAATTACCATTTCTGTGGATACATTTGGGAACTTAATAAAAGAACAAGATATGAGTACAAAATTCTGACCCTCTTTATCCTGTATTTTGCTATATTGCCTTAGTTTTTCCATTTTCTCAGAATTTTCACCTATTAAATAACATTTTAAAAGGATTTGGTTTTCCACAGATGCATGAGTTAGCAAAGACACATTGTAATACTTACTGAAAATAATTTGAATCAAAACAAAAAATTCAACGTCTATGGCCATATCATTAGTTGACACAAATCATACGTCGGTAGACCCAAAGGAACAACAATTGGGATTTTTTCTAGACCTGTCAAGCATTTATACCACGATATTTAACTTCATAAATTAACCATTATGGATTCCTGGGGAATTGCTTTATACATGGTTTTGGCTAATATTTTAAGCATAGAAGCACTTTTTAAGATATTCCAACGTCCGATTCAACAATATACTTTGTGGGTGTTCTCACGGTCCATGACTTTTGACCCTTCATTATTTAATACTTAGTTTAAATAGTTACTAATTACTAATTGTGCGCATGTAACTAGATTTTAATGTATTTTGCAGATGCTAAACGACTATCACATCTTCACACCAGATATTGGTCTAAAATCACCTTAATTAAACAAATTGGGTTGAAGGTGTAAGCAACTGGTTTAGAGCTAATAATTGCCCTTTAACCCTCGTCTTGCCCAAGGGGCGTGGTGGTTACCACCCCTAGTGACCTTCGCTCCTTTGCGCTAAAATGCCAAAAACTTTCGTACAAACTTCTAGGTTATCGTTCCCTCATCCTTTTCGGTCATTTTCGCGAAAAATAATGTAAGGTTCAACCAATTTTACCGCGTTAGGTATGCGTCAAAAGTCGAATGTTATGGGGGCTGTTGCCACCCAAGATATTTTATGGTGGCATTTTTGAAAATATTCATGCCACAGTATGGTTCTATAAAAAAACCCTAAGTTTTATGGGTTTAAAACTAGCCAATTGCCCTCATTTAGAGCCGAAAAAACCGCAACTGGAAAATACGATTTCCTCCTACTTTTTTTTTGCGCCAAAATTGGATTTTTCCGCTTTTTTCTGTGAAAATGCAATTTTGTGCCGACTTCGCGGACTTAATTGCGTCATTGTGACGCCATACTAGTATGTTGGTACTATTTTTGTTATCAATGGAAAAACGGTAACCATAACTCTCCACTGGTATCAAAATCTAAGCATCGGGTTGCCTTATAACGAATTCTTGAGGGGGGGGTGGTAACCCCCCCACCCCCTTGGTAAACCGTGTTACAAAACGGCTTGTAAGACGAGGGTTAATGCTTAAAACAATATATGGTTTTATGAACGCCGCAAGGCAGCAAATATTGGTGCTGGAAAATCTTCAAGTGATATATTTTACATGTACAACCAATTAATCTCTATGCTTAACGATGTGTCCTTTCCAAAGAACGTATGCGCCAAATGTAATTCATTTATAACTATACTCGGGAGTAAATTTGTTTATCTTGGGGCATATTTCTTATTTGTTATTATTTTTCCCTTATCTAACGTCCTTTCCCGTAGTTGTTATGTAACTATTAATTTTTAGGGGATGTGTGGCCGCCTCTGGCCTTATTGGCCTTTTGTCCATCTCCTCCATAATTGTCATTGTTTGTGGATGATCCTTACTGTATTGTATATGGAAGTTGTAATAAATTTTGGTCGTTGTCTGAAGTTACGCGAAACAGATCCATAAACATCGTGCTACAACAGGGTATTAGGGATGCTAACAATAGCTATAGATCAGGGTTGTAATCTATCTTTTCAATGGAAACTTTGAAATGATGGAGGCAGCTTAGGGTCGTGACGGAGACGTAGATGTTGACTGTCTAACCATTCTTTGACAGCTTCTCCGTCTTTATTGGTTTCATTGTTGCCCAATCGGGGACTATGGCTGTTGAAATCGCCTATGAAGAAATGAGGTTTGGTGAATTCCCGATATGAATTGAGTTGTGTTTGAAATCTACTATGGAGGCCTTGTAGACTGATGTAACTGTGACTGTGGAACACAGAGCTTGTTCAATGGTGAGGACTTTCGATCTTGGTGTCCCAGCAGCCTTGCAGGTTGCTTCTACACCGGTAATCTGTTTTCAATATGCACAGGACTCCCATAATTGTCCGTGTGGTCTCTCGCCACGCATTGGCGATTGTTTCCCACATGTACATCAATTATTTGGCAGTTAGAAAAACCCTCCACGGTCAATGAGCTATAGTCAAGTAGACTCCTAGAAAAGGCCTGCACTGGCCGCTATTCATGCTATAGGCCATACTTGAGAAGTTGCATTACAATAAGTTTCCACGCGAGCAGTGACAAACAAATAATAATGATGATGTCACAAACTAATCTATTTACATATTTTCCTCAGCCAATTACCGCGCGCCGGTGCGCCCCCAGTGAGGAAGTGTGCCCCAGTGATAGGAACATACGCACGCCCCAAAGCCGGTGCAATCAACCATGTTACCAAAGTCCCCGATTTGATAGCCCAACTGGGCGACCTTCGCTAGTCCGGCTCCGCAACTGCAATGCCCACACGCGCAATTCGCGAACTTTTTGGCTACTTTTTTTCACTTTCAATAGACGACATTGTAAGAAAAAGTAGAGATAAATACGATTTGAAAAGGGTTTAAAGTTTTTAACACAGCATATAAATCAATAAGAACACCGCCCTTAGGGTCAGTGGTGCAGGCATTTATGACGGATGGTACAATGGCTCTGTCAATCAGGCAATCCCATAAAAAGAAAGAAGAATGTTACCACCTTCCCTGGAAGCGATTTTTTGTTTTTCCTTAGTACACTTTCACTATCTCCAGTATCATCTTGAATTTCGCCCATTCACTTAATGGCATGATTTTTTCTATTGTTACGTGTTTATGTAGTAGATATAAATACGCAATGAGTCTAGCCTTCATTTTCCCGTGAATGTTTAATATTGAATTGTAAATCCCGACAAAGCATAACAAATCCTTCACGAGTCTTAAGTGGGTTCAGACTGCTTACCCTAACTCCTCGGCTCGAACCCCCCGCCACTCTGGCTCAACATTTGAGAAATGAATTTGTTTCATTTTTATTCAATGAAATAGATCGAGTCAAAATGATCTTAACGCAAAAAGTATGGTTTTAATAGGCTCCTAACTTCCAACTTTGAACGCTTTCTGGTTGTGTCGGTCGGCGACTTCCCGGCCGATTTTCCGCGTTCCTGCCCCCCAAACTCTAATTGGGCTGATAATTTTGGCAAACCCTGAGTGTGTATGCATAAGCAGGAGGTGATCCGCTGGACCGGCCTGGGTGTCACTATTTTTATGATATGTTCCATAGGTACCTATTGTGAGTGTTTCCAGATTGTTTGGAAATTTGGCTCGAATGTTCCAAGAGGGTCGAATGCCACGACCAAGAAGATACCATGAACATACCATTCGTGCCTATTAATACGGCCCACCCTGCAAGGCCCTGGATGAAATGTATTTAGAAAGCTGTATTTTGTAGCTGCAGGTACCTGAATGGATTTTTCACAAACTTATCCTTTGTGGTATTATAGAAAGATAACACTGTAAGTTACCCTAAATCGTCGCTCAGACATATGTTTATCTACTATTGACCGTTTCGAATAGAATCATTTCAAATCAAGCCGTCTCAACCCATTTCCCTCAAAAAATAAAGAGTATTAATTCCAGTGTTCAGGGTGTATCCATTTTTACTTATTTGATAACGCAGCCAAGGGCCCACCCCCAAAAAAGAATGCCGGTGAAATAGGGATACCATGTTCCACATGTGACACACTAAACTTTCTACTTTGTGATGGAATGTTTTTTCCTCCAATGTAATGTAAAAGGCACACACATTCAGATGTTATAATATGTATGTATTTGCTCCAAGCTCAATGGCTTAATAAGTCGGATTAATGTCTTTCATCATCTCAGTGCGGCTGTATTAGTTCTATGTCTGTGTTTAGCAACAAAAAAACTGACTGAAAACGTTTTTTATCCAGATTCATGACATAAAAACCATGTATTATTACAGAGAGAAAATTGACTTGCTCAATAATTGTTTTATATTTCAAACAGTTGCTTGAAATATGTAAAAAATAGCACTTTTCAGGTTTTTGACAGGGGTTTTGGGAGCCCATTTCTCAGGGGGGTTGATATTTCTGTAGGGGGGGGGACATCAGGTTTTTCAGTACATTCTGTGGATACTTTGGGGAACTTAATAAAAGAACAAATATGGTACAAATTGACCCTCTGTTATCTGGATTTGCTATCGTGCCTTGTTTCATCAGAATTCACTCTAAAGATTTTCGAAAGATGGTTTTCAACAGATGCATGAGTTACAAAAACAATACACTGGACTACTTAATGAAAAATAATTTTGAATTCAGAAAAAAAAAAATTCAACGTATATGGCCAGATCAAATTAGTTGATAAAATCAGTACAGCGGTAGAAAAACAAAGAAAAGAAACAATTGGGGATTGTCTATAGACTCTCAAAAGATTTATGACACGATATATACTCATAAATTAAAAAAATAATAGGCCTACAGGTTAGCACACGGGGGGTACTTTTGAGAGAATAAAAGTTGACATGGTGCAAAGAGAGATTTCAGAAATATACTTTGTGGTGTTCCTCAAGGATCCATACTTTGCCCCTTATTATTGTATATATGTTAATGATATTACTAATTTACTATATGGTTAAATGTACTAGATTTTATATTATTGTGCAGATGCTACGAATATCACAATTCACACACAGATAGGGGTCTAAAAATCAACTAAGAATAAAAAAAAACCCCCCCCCCCCCACCCCCCCCCCCCAAAAAAAACAAAAAACAAAAAAAAAATTAATACAAATTGTGAAAGTAAGCAACTGCGTTTAGAGCTAATAAATGCATGTTAACCCTCGTCTTCCCAAAGGGGCGGGGGTGGTTACCACCCCTAGTGAACTTCGCTCCGTTGCGCTAAAATGCCAAAAACTTGTAAAAGAGCTACTAGGTAATCGTTCTCTCTCATCCTTTCCGGTCATTTTAGCGAAAAAAATGTGAAGGTACCACATTTACCGGGGTTAGGGGGGGGGTATGCGTCAAAGTCGAAGGGTAGGGGGGATGGTTGCACCAAGGATAATTTATGGTGCATTTTTGAAAATATTATGCACAGTATGGTTCTAAAACTCTAAGTTTATGTAAAAACTAGCCAATGCCATCATTTAGAGCCGAAAACCGCATGAAAATACGATATTCTTACGATTTTAGCCAACATTGGATTTCGGCCTATTTTCTGTGGAAAATGCCAATTTTGCGACTCGCGGACTGATGACGTCATTGTGACGCCATACTAGGTAGGTGGTATTATTTTGGTATCAATGAAAAAAGAGGACCATAGCTATCCACATGGTATCAAAATCATAAGCACGGGTGCTTTATAACGAATCTTGAGGGGGGGTGGGAACCACCCCCACCCCCTTGTAAAACACCGATGTTACAACAAAAGGCGTGGTAAGACGAGGGGTTATGCTTCCAAAAAACAAATAATAGGTTTTAGGAACTACGCAAAAATGGCAGCAAATATTGGTGCTGGAAAATCTTCAAGTGATAATATTTTACAGATACAACCAATAATATTATCTTAACGAGGTGGTCTTTACAAAGAGTCTCGACGCCAAACAATGTATTCATGATAAATATATCGTGAGTAAATGTGTTTATCTTGGGGGCATATGTCTTATTTGTTTATTTTCCCTTATCTTAAAGTCTTTCGTGTGGGTATGTAACGATTAAGTTTAGGGATGCCGCTCTGTCCTTATTGGCCTTTTGGCCATCTCCTCCATAATTGTCATTGTTTGTGTGATCCTAGTATTTGTATTATGAAATTGTTAATAAATTTGGTCGATGCTGAGTAGGCGAAACAGGATCCAGAACAATATTATACACAAGTTAGAGATGTTTTTACTAGCAATAGCTAGATCAGGGTTGTAATCTATCTTTCAATGGGAACTTTAAAGATGACGGCAGCTTAGGGTCGTGAAGGAGATGTAGATGCTGACTGTCTAACCCACTTCTTGGCCAGCTTAATCGTCTTTATTGGTTTAATGTAGCCCAATCGGGGACTATGGCTGTTGAAATCGCCTATGGAAGAAAATTAGCGTTTGTGGAATTCCGATGTGAATTGAGTGTGTTTGAAATCTAATTATGGAGGCTTGGAGACTGATGTAACTGTGACAGAGTATGTTCAATGGTGAGGACTTCGATCTTGGTGTCAGCAGACATGAGGTTGCTTATACAACGGTATCTGTTTTCATATGCACAGGACTACCATATGTCGATGTGGTCTCTCGACATCGCATTGGAGATTGTTCCACATGTCAGCAATTATTGATTAGATAATCCCTCCACTCAATGAAGCTATAGTCAAAGTAGACCTTAGAAAGGGCCTGCACTGACGCTAGTCATTATAGGATACTTGACTGCATTAAACCAATAAGCTTACACGCGAGCAGTGACAAAAATATAATTAGGATGCTGTCACACACGAGTCTATTAAAATTAGCTCAGCCAATTACCGCGCGCGGCGAGCCCCAGTGATAAGGAAGTAGTGCCCCAGTGATAAGGAAACATAGCACGCCAAGCCGGTGCAACACCAGTGTACAAATCCACGATTGATAGCCCAACTGGCGACTTTTCGCTATCGCTCCGCGAAATGCAAATGCCCCCGCGAATTCGCCGACTTTTTGCTTACTTTTCACTTTCATAGCGACATTGTAAAACAGTAGAGGATAAATACGATTGAAAAGGTTTAAAGTTGTTTTACAAACAGCATAGAAAATTCAAATAAGAACACCGCCCGTAGGGTGTGCAGCCGTGTATGAAGGATGACAAATGGCTGACTTCAAACGAGGCGCAATTTGTTTGTAACCACTTAAAGCAAGAAGAGCGTGACACCTCCGGAAAGCGATTTTTGTTCCTTAGTAAACTTTCATATCTCACAGTATCATCTTTTATCGCCACAGTTCATTAATGGCATGATCGTTCTATTGTTACGTGGGTATGTAGTAGATATACGCATGAGTCGACCTTTATTCCGTGAGGTTTATATTGAAGTAAAATCCGACATCGTAACAAATCTCACTAGTCTTAAGTGGTTAAGAATGCTTACTAATCTCTGCTCGTCGCAGGTTCGAACCCCCCACTCTGCTCAAATTTGAGAAATGAATTTGTTTCCATTTTTTTTCAAGTGAAATATGTAGTCCAAAATGATATTAAACGCAAAAGTATGGTTTAAAGGCTCCCTAACTTCAACTTTGAACGCTTTCTGTTTGGTCGGGACTTTCCGGCGATTCCGCGTCTGCACTCGAATTGGGCTATAATTTTGGAAAACACTGCAGGGGATGCATAACATGAGGTGATCAACGCTGGACCGGCTGGTTATTAGCATATTTTACGACATCGCATAGGCTACCTATGGTGAAAGTGTTCAGATTGTTTGGAAAGTTGCTCGAATGTCCGCAAGGGTCGAATGAACTACCAGAGAAGATTTACCATAACTACCATAGCAGTGCCTAGTAAATAGGCCTCACCTGCAGGCCCTGTATGAAAATTAGTGTTAAAAGACTGATTTGGAAGCTGCAGGACCTGAATGGATTTTTCACAACGTATTACTCATTGTGGTATTAAATAGAACGATAACAAATGTATGAACCACAGATTCGCTCAGCATATTTTAATACATATATGACCGTTCGAAGAAGCAATTCAGCCTCTCAAACCTATTCCCTCAAAAAATAAAAGTATGATTCAGTGTTCAGGGGGTATCCATTTTGACTTTTGATAACGCAGACAGGGCCCACCAAAGAGTGCCGGTGAAATAGTGACACCTTATCCTACAAGTAAACACTAAAACATTTCTTTGTGATGATGAATGTTTTCTCCCCGTGTATTTAAAAAACGCACACACCATTCAGATGTTATAAGGATGTAATGTTATTTGCTCCAGTCAATTGGGGGCTTAATAAGTAAGGATTACTTTCTTCCATCTCAGTGCGCGTAGTAGTTCTTTTCGTGTATTAGCAAAAAAAACAAAACCTGACTGAACACGTCTTTTCTGCCATTCATTAGACCATTCACTTTACACAACGGGAAAGTAAAATATTTTCTATTTGACTCATTTTATAATCCGGTAAGATATCCAGTCCACACACGACATTTCCATGTGTATCTGTCTATAACAATTGATTTTCTTTTCTTTTTCTGCAAATGAAATGCATGTGGGGTGTTTTGAATAGCCTCCATTATCAATCACAAAATGGAGGTTTTGATGTTCACGCGTGCTTCATAATATAGGACTCCTGCATGGTCGATTTGCCGGCACTCTTTGGTGGGGCCGGGCTACGTCATCCAAATTCAACATGGATTCACCTATAACACTATAATATCGACTTTTAGTTTTGCGAGGGAATGGGGGTTTTGAGAGAATAGAAATTACATTATATAATTATATTACTCTTATATGGAGGATTATATGTAATATAAACATAAGCTTTGTCCGGTTTTTAAGTTTCGGTCCCCTTAAACAAAGTCATTTTCACATTCACGTTTTAGGAGGATGTCCGTCAACTGTGTAATGGATGATCTGGAAAACATTCTTGGTGGAGTGTTGTGTAAGACTTTGGTTCAATGTCGATCAGTTACTGACAGAGGAGACCACGGGCATTCTCTACTTCTTATATCGTGTTCATGATATATGTTCTGTCCTTATTTCACTCCTAAGGTATCGTAATTATTTGTCTAGTTTGGCAGCACAAAGGCTTGCAGCTTTCCAGTTTTTTTTGAAATTTGTTTTCTCTGAAACTGGTTGTTACATCTGAGGACGATGTTGTTCTGATTTCAGCACATCGAGAACTTCTTATTCGAGAACATGGTCCGTGGTGAGGTTTCTCTCTTTTCATTAATTCGAATCTAAATTATCGTTTTGGAAAACCTAACCTCTGCCCTCAACTGTGTCAATTTTGGACTCCATTTTTTCATCTGAGGTTTTCTGTTAAATTCCATCCAAACCATACATTAGTTGTCTCAAATGCAATCCAATAGATTTTTCCTTTTACGACGTTTGTCTATACGGCTCACTAATTCCGGTGTTTGTTGTAAATCTCGTGGTATTTCATCGTCTGTAGTGCCCTAAAGTTTTCCTACACTCATATTTAGAATAGTAACTGTTAAATGATTTGAGACTGCACTATACTATACTTTTACGTCTACTTATTTGGCTAACTTGTGACAACTACCCACTGTTACTGTGGTAGGGTGGTAGATCAGGTCTGTGACCTTTGACCAGTCGTCCACTTACACTTCACCTTTTCTGCTGATGTTGCTGTTGCTGGGCGAACCAAGCATGTCTATATCTGACCAATGCTCACATGTTTGCCACAATGTCCCGCTCCCTTTTTTCAGCATTCCTGAAATCTCATTTAACTACAAATGAAGTAAGGCCTAACCAGTTTTATGAGTGTTCACATTCACTCATACTGCAAAGATTAACTGAAATCATTCCCTCTTTTTACCATACAAACCTGGGCAAGACATATGTGAGAAGCACCACTCTCATACTCTTTAGCCTACTTGTAGTTTTTAATTTTCAAATTATAGTTGACATTGTCTCTTCAGTTTCCATTGTCATGATATAGTCTGGATCCCCTTGTTGATTTTGCTGGTCCGGTGCATTAGTTTTAACATGATGAAGTTTCCTTTAGCATAATCAATTACTTGTGGGCTTTTATTTGAAATGTTGTTTCCATCATTTTCTACTGACAATTCTGTTTATCTTGTCAACTTTCAATGTCACCCTTTGACTTGCAACACTTTGGCCATTGACTTTATTACCTACTACTGCTGTGCATGTTTGGTCCTAATTTTACTATAAACATGCTACCTAGAGCATAAGTTTTTGATATGAAAAAACACCAACTTTTGTAGTGTTAATAAAACAAACATGTCTGGGGAGTTATGTACCATGATTGTACTTCTTAATCTACATTATATTACCAGTAACTAATTCTATAACTATGCTACTGTACACAATGGTCAATTACATTTCCAAGTCATCACCTTATACCGATTTTTTGCTATTCTAGCATCTTGAAATTGCTGTTTTAAGAAAGATAAGTGTGAATGTCAGAACTGTTTCTTCTATACCAGAGCACCTTGATATCAATAATATAACTTCTAGGAAACTTTGATTCTTCACTACCACTGCCTTTTGCCAGTTTTTTTTTGGGGTTTTATTATAACCTTCTCTCCTCTTTCAAAGGTGGTAGATCTCTTGTGCCTATGTCAAAATACTTTTTTCTGGCCTTATGGTTTTTGACAGTCTTACCATTTGTAACAGTTGGTGATTACATTTGGCTCTAGCAATTGGTGGGCAGTTGGGAGTGTTGTTTTTGTACGTCTTTGCATAAGTAATTGTGCGGGACTTGCATCAATTCCTACCAATGGAGTATTTCTGTACGAGAGGAGTGCCTAAATACACATCTGAGTTTTCTTTTTGGAATTTTTTTTAGTATTCCTTGCATTCCCACCGATTTTCACTTTTGCCATGCTCGGGCAAATTTGGATCTTTGAACGTGACCAGTTTTAAATGGTATTTGTTGCCCCAAAATTTTCTTGAAATGCTTGACTTGTATAATAGCTTGCATGATCACTAATCAAAATTTCTGGGATACCATACTTGCAAAGGTTGTTTGCAAATGTCAATAATCTTAGTACTGGCGGTTGAAATTATTGATTGATTCAAAAAAGCGTGAATTATAATCAATATAAACAAG
>JAMKCH010039422.1:0-28236 GCA_023653785.1 Ophioderma brevispina | reverse complement strand
TAAAATCACAAACGATTTAAAATATTATCGGGCGTTTTCTTGCGCCTCTCCCCTCGCCGGGCATAGTCCCTTTTTTTTTTTGTTTTCGGGGGGGTTGCAGGGAGTGGGGGGTCGAGGACAACTTTATACCATGTCCCCCCCCCGATTGAGTAGCGCTGCCGCCGGCCTAGCGCATTGCCGAGTCGGGGGTCATGTGAGTCGCCAGGTTGTACTAGGCTGAGATAAACTTGTTTTGTTTTTTTTGAAAAGTTTGAAGTTCAATTGGGCCAATATGCGTTAGGTGCAACATGGATCCCCCACCATTTTGTTGTTTTGTTGATGAGGTCAGGAGGTCCCACGTGCTGAGGTCAAAGGGTCATGTGAGATTTAGCTGTAAATTAGCTGGAAATGTAAAATTTGAACCTCTTGTAAAGCTAAGTTGTCAAGCAATCGGGGGCCAAAACTTGCCATTCAAATGAGTGTAACTTGGGACTCCCTCATTTGTTTATGAGGTCAAAGGTTAAGTACTAAGGGTCTAAGGTCATGTTAGGGTGAAAAGCGGGAATAAGCTGGGAAATGTAAAATTGACCTCAATTTGAAAAAATTATGAAAGCTGAAGTTCGGGAGGTAAGTTTGGTTCAGAATGTGGTATCCCTCGTTTGGTTTGGAATGAGGTCAAAGGGGGCCCGACGTGCTTAGGTGGCGAGGGTCCTGGTGAGAGTCAGGTTGTAAGATAGGTTGAAATGTAAAAAAATTGACCTTTTTCAAAAGTTGAAGTTTGGTTGGTACCTGAACGTGGCTTTCATATTCCCCCGATCCTCACTGATGTGAATTTGAGTACCTTTCCTTGTGCTTGCCCATCTGGAATATTTCCCAGTCTCTATTGCTAAACTAGTTCAAGTTTAATTGTTTCTTTCATGCTTCTTTATAATGTATTTTTTAACAATGAATGTTTTGTAATGATGGCCATGTACATTGAGATATGATTAAGTGAGCTTGGAAATGTTAAATTGACCTCTTGTAAAGCTGTAGTTCAGCTGGTACCAAAACTGAGTCATGGTGCAACTTGGGGTCCCTCATTTTGATGAGGCAAAGTAGGTGAAGGAACGTCATGTTTTAAGATAAAATCTGGAAATGTAAAATTGACCTCATTTGTGAAAGGTTGAAGTTTGGTTGGTAAACCCAGACTTAATATTAACTCCTCGCTGTGTGGGGATATTTTTTGGAGTATATATCCTTTTTACCTTTTAAAACCAACATAATTTTACCCATCTGACATATTCCCTGCCTCTAATGGCTACTAGAAGTCAAGGTTAAAATGTTTTTGCCTCTTATATTATTTTTTTAACATGATGTTGATAAATGGCTCTTGTACATTAGAAAAACACATTCCTGTTTTCAATTAATTAATGACCGGCTGTTGTGGAGGGATAATAGTAATACCACTATTATCAGTATCTAGTTATCTGTAACAAGTAGGCATGTCGGTGTAATATCAACTGCTCCTTGTCACTTTTGGACCATCCTCTTAGGTATATTGTATGCAACAATTAGGTAACCGGTATGCATGTCCAATATGAGAATCATTTATAATAAATGCACAGGGGGTGCAACTGGATTGCCTCTTTGAAAGAAAAAAAAAAGGACAAGTATTATTATAATATTCCATCATCTTTGTGTTATTTGGATGTATTTTACTGATAATAAGAAAACATATATAACCCAGACATGGTTTTGTTCTGAAGTCCTAAAAGGAGACAACAGACAGGCGGGAAACAACCACTAAAATACAAAAATTTAAAAGGGAAAAGCCCCTAGCAGCTCGTGGTGTGATAATAAATAAATTTTTGTATAGGGGCTGATTCCCAGTTTATGGGGTGAGTTTACAGTCAGTGTAAGCTCTGTTGGGATGGGCACCTCTGGTGGTTATTGGCCTATATAATTCTACCTACAGCAACTCATAAAGTGGTTTGAAATCTCAAGATCCTGACAAAAAATTTTGCAACTTTAGTGATGTCACTAGGTCTCATGACATTTCATTTCCTTGGCTGGTGGGGTCCAGAGGCAAAGCCCCCGCAGAAAAATATGTGTTTTTCAAGGCAAATTGACATTATTTTGAGCCATTCTGGTTCAATCTGAAGCCTATATTTACAGTTGCAAAATCTTATTTTTTTTTATCCCTGGGAGGTCCTGCAGACTTCTTCCACACATCCCTGGAAAATGCCATAAGATTTCATTGCAAAACTCAATACTTTCCCTAGTAAGAAGGTAATAAGTCATTGAATTCCCTGTAAGAATCGAACTTTTTCAGCATCAATAACTTTTAGCATATTACTTCCTTTGGACAACAATATTTGGCCAATATAGTGCCCCTCCACTGTTTCATATTGGTCATTTTAAAGAATTTGTGTTTTTAATATTTCCAAACCCCATTTAGATTTAATGATTTAGAACCAACTGATCTCTATACAATAGAATTGGCTACACACGACAGATGCGCGGATCTAGGGAGGGGCCGTGCGCCTCCCGGTAATTCACCCAGCACAAAATCTTGCAAAAATCAGCCCCATTTTGGACAAGTTTTGACTCTTCAGTCAATTCACAGGGCCCCCGTTAATTGGTTGACGTTCTTCAAATCCCTGGATCCCACCCCTGCACTAGTATTTGGTAATTAGATAATAAAGCAACCGTTTGACATCTTGGTCTAGACCCGACACTAACATAGAATCCAAGACAATCCTGGGTCCCGGTTTTAGAGTACTGGCTGCCATCCTATATGTGCACAACTTCAAAATACACAGAGCGAGCAGCTGACTTGGCTTTATTCCCTGTAAGTCTGTTATTAGAGGCGAGCAAGAAGAATAATAATAATAATAATAAGCAGAGATTTATATAGCGCTTATGCTATTGGCCTCTAAGCGCTTTCAACAAATGGTCGCTGATTTCACTGTGGCCCACCATATACCAAAACATTTAGCATCTTTCAAAGGGAATGCAGGCAGATCGGCCTGTCGGAGCTCTTTTCCCTTGTATCCAGCAAACCTACATCGATATAACCATCGCAGAGAGCCGTGATCAGCTTCCAAATATGGCATGGTTACATCAGACAACTAAGCGGTTAATTTCTTGTCCTTGGAAATTAAACAAAGATATCTGAATCTCACAGGCTCGAACGCACGCCTATCAATCGCATGGATGAGCATACACTGGGAGTCGAGCGCTACCTTGATGATTGAGCTATCATTTCCGCTTAAATATCCCCTAATTCATAGGGGCCCCCTTATTTAATGAGTTTGTTTTACCTCCCCCTACAGAAAAGGTTTGACACCTTTATGATCGAATGCAATCTACAAATAAAATTGGACCATTTTTTTACCATTTATAAGAGCCATGTTTTAAACCCTATAACAGACTCTCCAAACCCATTGGGTCATAGATGGCCAACTATACATTTTTGTGGAATCTCTATGACAAGACGGACAATATGGCATAACATTTCAACATGATTGAAGCATTTTAAAAAAGTTTTTACCCCTGTGTAAACTTAAATTGGCCCCTATTGAAAAAGTGACAAAACCCCAAATCTTATAGTGACTACCTACCTACCTAGCATTGATAAGAGGGTCCATACTAACTACCTGAGGTGTCAAACCTTTTCTGTAGTGGGGGGTAAACGAGATGTTGAACCTGGGTCCCTAGCTCCCTCCACTATAAATGTCGCTATCAGACTTTTGGGAATTTTTGTAAAGTGACCGGCATTAACCATTTAACCACCTGCTGGCTCTTATTTTGATTCCCAATATGGCCGTCAGTGGCTCAATTACGAAGCCCCTGTTTTTCCAATCCATTGTGTAGAGGATCATTTTTTTAGAACCTTTTTTGAAAGCGTTCTGGAGAATGGTATTAGTCCCTGGCTACTTCCCAACTTGTTTCATCTTGTTTCCATACTGATTCTCTCATGACTTTCGCATGGAAGGGATGGATGACTCTATCACTCCTTTTCAAACCAAAGTTTACTGGCCTAAGACATGGTATGGGCTTCAAGGTATAATCTGAAAGTCTTGTATTGGCAAAACCATCAAACTACGGGGATAAGGCTGGTGTGTACCCGTAACCACTAGGCCTAACCCATGTTCTTTTATTATATTATATTATGATTATTACTATTATATAATATTATGTGAAATAGGTCCACACATGTTTGTTTGCTTAGCTGTTAATACATGCACAGTAAATATACCATAAAGCCTTGGTAAAGAATGCGTATGTACACACAAAGTTTTGAATTCTTCCTCGCTTGACCATATTGAGTTTTCTGATATTTTCATTTACCTGAAACTCTAACATATGGTATCAAATATCTTACCTTTAATACCATGCATGAGAATCTTCAGTTTAAACTGAATTCAAGTGGGTTTTTGGCCTAAATTTACGTATTGTTTCATTCATCTTTCAGCATGATTTTTTCGGGTATTTTTGTGCTGGATTTCACGCGTTTTTTGTAAAAAAATGTTTCCCTTCTTTTTCTGCTTTCAAAGGTTTTTTTTTCTGAAGTTCATTCTCATGCCTGTTTTACAATCCATAAGTAATGTTTTTTTACCAAGAAACTCTCAGGAGCTTCTTTAGGTTTTTTTTTTTTCTTCAAAATTCACATAATTGAATCTGGCACATATAAATTTGGCTTCCCACTACAATTGACATGGACTTATATTTAGATGGATTTGGTTTTTAAATTCTTCTAATTATTTTTTTGATGTTTTCATTTGTCCCAGTGGTAATAATGAAGGCAGAAATCATCTGCAAAAGGTAATGTTACATGCCCCCACCTTCTAATGTTTAACAACAAAATCCTCAAGTGCATACGAAGTACCGATGCGCGTATACTTCGTACCGATGAAATTCAGCACAGCACATTCAGTTTGTCTCAAGCTCATCTACTGTTCACTCTTTTGGAGGAATTCCAAAAACGGATTATCATATTCTACAATAATACTGTTTCTGCCTAGCTCATTTTAACCTATTGACAATGTGCCAGTCAGTCACTATTTGAGAATAGGCTCTGAAGGAATTTTCAACAAACTCCACAGTTTTCCTTGTTACATTGTAACATGGCAGTAGAAAAAGCCCTACATTATATCAGATGCCTGATTATGACAAGTTTCTTTAAAACTTCTAACATGAAACTGCTACGGGTGTCTCAAAAGAACTTACCCTACATAAACAGCATTTTTTGCTGTACTTTACCAAATATAATGTAATTTTTTCTTTTTTGGATTTTTGAAATATTTGCTTTTTGTTTATTTTATTACATTTATTTTTATTATGTAATTTTTTTTTTTTTTTTTTTTTTGTTTTTTATTTTTTTTTTTTTTTTTTTTTTTTTTTTTTTTTTTTTTTTTTTTGTTTTTTTTTTTTTTTTTTTTTTTTTTTTTTTTTTTTTTTTTTTTGGAACCTGTGGTGAAACAAGAAAGGAAAACCGTGAAAAAATAACCAACTAAAATGATGCAACCTTTGTTGTCCACACGACACTAGCAGAAACCAGACATGCACATATCCCTACAAAATGTTTAACAGCACCTGGCCAATAATTTTTTTCAAGGTCCTTGTTGTTCTATGGTTATTGTTCTGTTCTCTACGCACTGCAGCAATTGTCCCATTCTTTGACGACCGCATCCGTTTTTCTTGCACCTTTTTAGAATTTTGCCATGTTCCGAAATTTGTCTCTGTTCTCTTGATTACCATCTTACTGGAACCCTAATTTGAGAACGACGTTTTACCAATTCACGCTGAACTTCAATTAAACTCTGTGCTTCAATTTCTTAGTCATGAAAATTCTCTCCTCTTTGGTGAATTGCGTCTGGCAACCATGTTTGGTCTGTTAACCCAAGAGCAGTTCAGTAAGAATATGTAGGAGTCACTCATCATACATTATTTGAAAAAGGCATGCTTTAACCTAATTCATACAATTATTCCAAAAAAAGTACATATTCTCATAATATAAACCTAAAACAAATTGTTACATAGCCTCCATTTTTCTGATTAAACTTTAAAAATATTATTTTCTCAATTTTATTTGAGAAAAGATTTCTCACAGGAGAAGTACTTTGTTTACTATAAAAGAAGTAGGTGATTTCCCCTAGAGTTGGTTTGTGCAAAGTGCACCTGCTAGTAGATGCTCAATAAGGGAAATGGGAATTCCCCCAAAGAAAAAAAAAAGGAGAGATGTCAACTTAGTAACTGCGTCACTTGAATTATGCTTTCAGAGCAAAACATTGCATGACCTGGAGATTCCCCCCGGCGTTATAAATGTGAAATGATGCAATTCAGATGAGGTAATGTTTGTGAAATCTGATTTGACAGTGCTAGGGTATGTTTATGCATTATAATTGTGAATAAACTATTTTGGTATAGGAAATACTAGTGCAATATTGTGTATATATTACGGAGAACTGGCCAGAAATTCGCCAGCATCCTCTAGTAATACAAGTAGCTTGAAGTGTCGCTAGTTCTATCTGCAATGTGTATCGACCTGTCAAGTACCATAGTAGGCCAGGATTTGTAATTCCATGTGAGCAGAATCGCTGTAATTATTCTACTGTCGTCTTGAAGCCAAAGTGCTGGAATCAAAATAGATGCCAAATTGTGGACAGATAGAACATTGTGTGGTGATTATCCTGAACTGATATACTGTGGATATTAGTGTCGTCGAGGGAATTATTTAACCTTGTCGTCTTTGAACTGCTGGAAAAGGACGAGAAAGATTCCAATTGAAATATTACCTGAGGATTTATAAGCGTGACTGTGCATGCTGTCCATTTTTAAGTCTTTCTTCGCTGTGAGGACATTCTTGAACTTCAACGCTTCAATGTGCATAAAGAAATTCTTGTGAAATAAGTAGTAACAATTGTGTGTAATTGTGTAATTTCGTATATGTATATTGTTTTTGGACATACCAAATTCTGAATCAAAATCAATTACAGATCATTAAAACTGTTTTATATATTCTAAACGTTAGATCACTTGTGCACAAGGCTCGTTTATTTTGTGTTTGAAAAGTTTTCTCTGGGCCTTTACGTCTACGAGACGTCAACAACAGAATTGGGGGCTCGTTTTTCCAGTAATTGAATGAGATAAATTTTGAGCCTTATTGTTCAAATCTACAATTCAAAGTGTGAATAAAATTGTAAACATTGTGCACATTTTGGCATACCAATTTTGTGTGTATTACATGTAGTACTGTTGTAGGTTGGTTTCAAGTTAATATAATTGTGTTGTAGAGTTCAATCACAATGGAGTTTGCTCCAGAAATGCAAAATGGCAAATAACTTGGGCGAAGTGTGATTGATGAGCTAAGAAGCTGAGTTAAGGAAACTGAGCCAAGCATGTCGACTTGAGCAAACATGCTATGAAAAGCAAGTCTCAAAAATAATTTTGATGGAAAATTTTGTCCAGGACGAATGTCTTGGGATAGTTCGTATGTGGATAGGATAAAGAGGTTCTGGAACAGGCACAAGTGATGGCCGTAAAATTAAAAGAACTGCAATGCAAATGAAATAGAGAGAGGAAATGAATTGGAAAAAGAATTGCAAATGCAATGCAAAAAGAATGCACCAAAAGAATGGAAATGCAAATGAGAAATGAACAAAAAGAAAGATAGATTGCAATACAAAGGAACGAAAGAAAAGGAAATGGCGATGAACAAAAAGGAGCTTGAAGCTCATTTAGAGTAGAAAAATTGAAACAACAGGCTATCTCATCAGACCTTCGCCCTCTGAATTTTGATCGCTAAAAATATTCGCCTTTTCCAAAATTTCAGGAACACGAATATACAATATTCTACACTGTTGAGAAATTTCCAATATCTTGAAATGGCCCAAGGATCTTGGACCTTGTTTGCTACAGTCAGTGTTCATTGGTACAGCCCGAGAATATAGTCGTCGGCCATGTCATTCGACAGATGTAGTGATTATGACGAGATTAAGCAGGCAGTGCTCAATCATATAATTGTGCCAGAGGCATATAGACAAAAATTCAGGTCCTTGTCAGAAAAAGGATGACCGACCCATGTTGAATTTGCTGTGTCAAGAGCAAATGTTTGATCGCTGCTTTCTCTTCAAAAGGATTCGGGAAAATTTGTGGGGGGTCACTTAGGGAGTTGAGGTTAGTTGAAGAGTTCACACAGTGTTCTCATCTCAGATATCAAACACCTCTGGCTGAAAACAAAATGACAGTTTGCGTGAAGCAGCCATAAAGAAGTCGAGCGAATTATGCCTTGACTCACAAACTAAGTAATACTAGTAGGCGTAGGCCTATCCAAGATACTAGGTATACAAACAATCCAATTTGGGTTCTACTAATAAAGCGTCTCATGGTAGCACTCAGGAGGGGAATCCCCAGTCAGGTTCCCATGAACAAGAAGAGTAAGGGCAAGTATGGTGCTAAATCAAAAGCAATGGATGGGACCCAAATCACAAGTTCACATTCAATCACTGAAGAAGCCAAGACATACAGGTCACGGTGTGGGAGATACATGGCTATCCATCCCAAAAAAGGAGGGAGCCAAAAGTGAGTCAAAAGCAATAGGTTGTGCAATTACTTTGAGGTAAAGTTCATATCTTCTTTTCAAACCACAGAAATTCCACAAAAAGTGAATTGACACAGAAAGTAAGGGGAATTCTTTAAACCTTGTGTCTTGAACTGCTGGACAAAAGTTATCTTCAGACTGAGAAGTTCAATGGAATATTACCTGATGATTTTAAGCTGACTAATTGCATGCTGTCTTTTTGAAGTCTTCGCTGTAGGACTAGCTCGTTGAAACGCAATGCTTCATGTGGACATTACTTAACATTCTGAGGACAATAAGTATTAAAGGTGCAACGAGAGATTTCAAGTCATCCATATTTTCTGTGATAATGTAGTGATTTCATATGGATTAGACAATCAATACATTCCTACCTTTTATTTGGCTGCAAAAATTAACTTTAAAATAAAACAAAAGGTATTTGTATATGCTTCTTTTTCAATAGAACACATGGCTGAATTATCATATTTGCTCCTATACGAAAATAGAAATTTCACAAATTTTGTACCAAACAGCAGTTCCATCTTATCCTTTCAGAGGGGATATTTTTGATAATAAAGCTTTATATCAACCAGTGCAAAATCAAATTTTCCACATTTTTTTCGGAAAAGCCTGTTAACATACTTGAAATCTCTCGTTGCACCTTACTAATTGTGTTTAATTGGTGTACTTTTGATCTCTGTAATGTTGTTTGGACATACCAAATTCTTGAACTAACACAATAAAAATCATTAAAACTGTTATATTATATAAATTCAGATCACTTGTGCACAGCGTCATTTATTTGTGGCTTGAAAGTATTTCTGCCTTAGGCGTCCACGAGACGTCATAACAGAATATACACTTGGTTTAGACAACAAAAAGTGCATTTCTTGATGGTAACAGTCTTTCTGAGCAAACCCTGTGGTTGCTGTTTGCATTATTTTTGTCAGACCGAAGTGATACCATGCCACAATTATCAGCTGAGTTCATTCTAAGGAATGTGGAAGGAACCATTTTGGGGTATCAAAACCAACCATGCACACAATTCCCAGACTGGGGCCGTGGGAGAATCAAATGGAATTTGCACGCCGAGCTAGACTACCATTATATTTCTTTGTGAAGAAAGGGGTGTTTATGTCGATGGGCCATAGCTGACAAAATAAGGGTTTAATACCTTATCTACTTGGGAAAAAATTTCTATGAGATATATTAAATCATTCGCAGACAATCTACTTTTTTTATAAATTAACAGTTTTAAATTTGTTTTAGCCTGATATCACTGTGGTAACAATATGACAGTTGTTATAATTGATAAAGCTAACAATGGAGATCATAAGGTGATGATACATCAGGTCCGTCGCTAGACATTTTGTCAGGGGGTGTGTAAAGTGAAGAAATGTTTTGCTGCTGCAGTAAGAGTCCTAGGAAGCGTAAGTGAGGGGGTAAATAAAACAATACAACTAACGGCGCACTGTTCGGGCCCATTAGGGCCTGTTGAAAATTGTCCTAAGTAGAGGCTCTTACAGACCATTTTTACTGGATCGTTGAACTGCACACCGCAAGTGCTTGACGCAAACCGGAAAGCCGTGAATGGGTGGGGTACAGGGCACCGCTTTAGGGCCCCTGGCGGGTCGCCCCCGGATGCCTTGGATTTTAGCTTATTCAGAACCTCAAATTGACCACTGTTTGAGGGAAATAGTAACCAATTCAAAGACCACCCAAGTTAAAGACTGTTTCTAACTTTGCTCCTGAGACGGTCATGTAGGCCTATACATGTATCAACTTGTACTTCCAAGAGAATTGCATATAGCGAAGCGCCAATGTCTTTAATGGGTGCGGTGCCGGCTCAGAGCCCTTCTGGGGGTCCAGGGGGCGAAGCCCCCGTAAGCTCTTGGATTTCATCTATTCAGACTTCAAATTCCAGTTGAGGGGTAAATATAGGAACCAATTCAAAGTAAAGCCCCGCGTAAAGAATGGTTTCTAACTTTGCTCACTGCGACGGCCATGAAAATGTATAAGCTGTAATGCCAAAGAGAATTGCATATAGCGGCGCCAATGTCTTAAGGGGTGTGGGCAGGAGCAGAGTCCTTTGGGGGTCCAGAGGGGCGAAGCCCCCGGAAAGCTCTTGGATTTAGCTATTCAGAACTTCAAGATTACCCACTTTGAGGGGTAAATGGTAACCAATTCAAAGAAAAAAACTGGTTTCTAAATTTGCTCACTGATAGGGCAGTATAAGCTTGTATACCGCCTGAAGGGGAACTATACAATTTAGCTAGCGCCAATGTCTGTAACGGATGCGGTGCATGAGCAGAGCCACTGCCGGGGTCCGGGCGGAGCCCCCGGGAAGCTCCTTGGATTTTAGCTAGTAAGAAAGGTATTTTTGAAGGGGGTAAGTATAGTAATTAATTCAATGACAGCCAGTAGACCAAAATGGTGCTGGGGGCTAGGGAATCGAACCCTACCAATTTTTGATCTTGACCACTTCAGCTCCATTGAATGAAAATTCCCTTAATATACTGGTAGACCAAACTTGTGGAATGGCCCGTGGCTCCCCCTCGGTTTTTCTCAAATTTATTTTTACACACCTTTTGATCACAAGTACTGTTGGTACTTAACCATGATTCATGATAACCGTTGGTTAGGCTTGGGACAAAACTAATTGTAGGGGAAGCCAAATATTGTGATATTTGGGTTTATGTAAGTCTGGAGTTATCTCATGCGTTCTGATGTCGTCTCCTTTTGTTTCCCATTCTTACTCTCCTTTCCTCCCTTTCTCTCTTCTTTTATCTTCTCTTCCCTCTTTCTTTCCTCTTTCTCTTTTCCTTCCCTCTCTCATTCCCTTTTTCTTTTTTCTCTTTTGAGGATCGCTGGGGGTGTTCCCCCCCCCCCATGGCGCGGCCTGGATACCATGATATTGTTTTAAAAATGGTAAGACATTTGTTTTGTTATCAATACAACTAACTGACAAAGTTTGAGTAACAGCTGAGCTTTAATGGGCTCGCTGCAGACTCTGGAAAATCTTAAATTTGGCAACCATCCTTGCGAGTAGAAGAAATCTAGAAAAAAACAACCCAGTAAGTGAAAATTTGGATAAGAAACATGTTCAATATCAACCTATAATTCCTGGCTATACCTCCATAATAATTTGGTAAAACTCCATAATTTGCTGCTTGCTGCAATTATCGAATTGACGTTAAGTTTGTATAGAAAAATCTGATGTACAAGAACCCTGAGTTTTGCAAATTTTGCTTTCATGTGTTTAATGTAATGATGAAGGATGGAAGCACCCATATGAAAATAATGGTATTTTTGATAAGGTCTGGTGACATATGGCATATTTTTTAAATTCACCTTGTTCCTGAGTATCATCCAACCTCAAAGTGGCTAATCAGGTATTAATACAACGTATTAGCCATCTCATCTCATCTGCATTGTCAACAATCTAAATGCGTGTCCAGCGTTGTCATATTCTACATTTTTAAGTTTATTTGGCCATTTCACATACGCAATTACGTGACATATTTGTCAGTTCACATAGTTGCAATTTACGTACATATTGTCATTTCACAGTCCGTACCCCTGAGAGGGTAGGTCAAAGTAAGTAACTGACCTTGGCCGGGGCCTAAGGACCCATGCCAAAAATAATAACCAGTGACCCCCTTTTCCGGGGACTAACTAATATCGTTCAGGCTGAAATTTTGTGAAGGATTTGTGCCAAAGCGAAGGTAAATTGCATTTTGAAAGAAACCCAATGATATCGGACCGCAAAATATTTTGAAGTATGGTTAGAATTTGCATAGATGTTCTCACTGCCTAGATTGAAAATGCACACTACATTGTTTAGAGACCGTTGTGCAAATATTTGCCGATGAAAATCTGAGGTTTGCAGTGGATAAATTCATGCCCCTATCGAGGCTGACTGGGGTAGTCAATCCGGGCCGTGGAAAAATTGACTTGACCATCCCATGAGCCTACGAAAATATAAACCAACAAGCAAAAACACAACAAACAACTACAAATAAACATTATTAATCGAACATTCCTAAGCTTAAGGTAACCTGCACCCCCTCAGTGGCGCGCCAGACCTCTTTTTTCTGGGGGGGGCAAACGGGGGCAAAAGTGAAATGGGGGGGGGGCAAAAGTGAAATTCTGGGGGGGAAAGTATCAAATATTTGCGATTTTTAAAACTTAACCATTTTGCCCAAATCGCTGATTTTTTTTCCCCCAAATTTTGGATGGTTTTTTGGCCCCCAAATCGCCAATTTTGCAAAATCCGTCATTTTTCTTTCGGCACAGGGGGGCAAAAACTGGCAAAAAAACAAATTTTTGGGGGGGCACCAGCCCCCCTGCCTGCCCCCCCCCCCCCCCCCCCCCCCCGTGGCCGTCCACCACTGCACCCCCCCCCCTCACCCGGAAGGGCTACTGCCATCTTATCTTATCATGTCAAAGTTGCAGGCACACACACCACACCCACATACCTGCATACCACTACACTCATACATTTAAATAGAAACAATGCCCCAAAGTGAAAAGGAATAAAATCAACAAAAGATCCTTCTCTAACTCATTTCTCACAATTGTATAGAAAATGTTTAAATACTTTGCAGCATATTCCAAACAAGAAGATTCCTTAAAATGCCAATCTGCCCTAATGAAGGACTATTCGCCCCGATAAGGATGAAGGACGGCCCTCTATAGTTTTCATGAGAATGGATGAATTTGAAACCTTCCCCACTATAAGCGACATGCTCAAAGGTTTACATTTACCCTCGTAGTTTTCAAAAAATTCCACTTCACAACATAACTTCGTCAAAAAGTGGTCTTTTATTTTAAAATTAAATACCAAGGCGTCATGGGTAATGGACATTTCAATTTTTGAAACCTTTCCCCCCCAAAAGACCCAAAATTCCGCTTTTTGCAGGATGTGGTTTATATTAATTAGCAACATTATGTGAGTGGCTTCTGGTTCTTGGGGGGAAAGACCCCCATTTTTTCATTTTTTGTGTTTTTTGGGGGGCCGAACAATAACTGGATTGCCAAAACCAAACACCCTATTACATATCTGCCATACCACACTACGAGGTAAGGTCCTGCTAATCTTACCAAGGGCTCAGTTCATTAGCCTTGGAGATGGCACATGTTAATAACCGCTAACCATTGGCAGCTTCGGTATCATAAATAATACTAAAATGCAGTGTGTGTATTTGCTCATATACTGTTGGATGAAAGCTATTAAACTGTGCCACGTTAATTGGGATTTTAATAGTGTGATTTAGTGAGTTACTTGCTCTGATTAAAAGCTGCTGGTCCTGGGCCCATAAGATTGCGGGTCATTGTGTTGCATAAAGAGTTGCTATTGGTGTGTGCATGAGACGAATTATTAATATCCAAATCTTGCACTCATATCACTACAATAGGTATTTGGGTTTTGTTATAATGGGCTGCCTCATGTAGCCTTGTAGCTTATAAGGACAAATTCTATCTAGGCCTCAGTTACAACAACTCTATAACAACAGGGCATCTATCAATCATCTCCCTGTTTCCTTTCTTCATTTAAGTCATAACTGGTCATTGTAACGTAGGCATGCTCTAATCTTTGCTTTTTCCAGAGAGTATAATACCCCTGAAGTTTCTCATACTTTTCTAATTTTTACTTGATACACGTTGTATTTTTGGTGATATAAAACACTTGTCATACATGAATACAGTACGTTGTAAAACACCAAGTCAAAATTGATGAGAAATATAACTATAATGTTATAGATGGCCTCCTTCATTTCTTATTCCGGCGATGTCCTTAGCTTCTGACTTAAAGGTGCAACAAGAGATTTCACATATCACCTGTCCCTAAAAAAACAAAGTACTGATGTTTGCCCTGAAATAAGGCTTCCATCAAAATATCCACATCTGACAGGATTACACGAGAAATGTTTCTTTGGTACATAATTGTCATATTTCTAATTTCGTATATAGGATCAAATACGAAATTCAGCGTACGTTTTACATGACCATCAAATCACCTTTTTCTCTCTTTTAAGACATTTCTGTAGCGAAAAACAAGGTAGAACTATTGGTGTCTAATCTATATGAATTACTATTAAGACCCCATTTTTGGTTGCCTCAAAAGCTCTCGTTTGCACCTTAGGTTGACTCAGATTTCTGAGGAAGGCACCCTCAATTTTTCAAACAGCGTGTTTGTTTTAACCATCTTTTTTCTGAATTGCCTTTTTTTTTTTTATCCTCATAAACAAATTGTATTGTGCCATTTTCATTGTCAAAAATTAAAGGTACTTTAAAGGTTTGTTGGGTGTCTTTGAATGCTCATATATAGCTACTGCTCATTGAGCTCTGGTTTTGAAGTTACCATTATGCATCAAAAGATGACCATCAGCATAAAGAAGACTGAAGTCATACCAACCTGCTCCTGGGTAGCTTTTGGTAAAACCTATCGCTGTTACTTGGGGACACCTTGTACAAGGATTGCTTTTGATATGAAATCGACAACAGGATTGCAAGAGCCCTGGATCACCCTGTCCTTACCTATACCCTCGATTGATGTTTGTTTTAGCAAGAAAGGAACTAAATGTCAACGACATACATTAAATAATTTCGTACCAGAAAAAAGGGTTTTAGCAAAAAAAATGAGGAGGGGTAGCCACCCCTGCAAAAGGACCCACTCATTTCTCAATTTAATTCAAAATTTTTAAAATTTGAAAAAAGCTCCACTGTAAAGGTTTTTAAGCAAAATGTGTTTCAAATGGTCCATAGATCTGAATTAGATGATTTCATCAAAATTTACTTTTAGAGGCTACTTTAAGGTGATATGCAATGTTCGTTTCTCGATCGTGCTTCGCCAGCGTAATTTTAGATTTTTGTCTACCCGGGCCCGGCCAACTCTCGGTGCCCTGATTGGTATTTGGACCGGTATGTGTAGTGATGGTGGGGGGTTTTGGGGGCAAGGACTTCAGAGTCTATAAAGATCATGACAAAAAAATACTTCTACAAACCTTTTATCAACAAACTAATGAACAGATGGTTATTATGGTCCAGTCAGACAATTTCAAGTCAGGAGACCAAAATCATGTAATTAAGAGGCACAAGACATGACGGAGAGAGAGATGATTGTACCATAGGCAATGGAAGCAATGTTATGTTTTCCCGTAACCTTTTGCAATCATAATGAGGGCAATTATTTATTTTTCATATTCATAATTTTGAAGGAAAAACAGTCGTTCACCAACCTTCAGCATGCTCTAAGAGCTACAATATTGTGTCAAAACCCACCAAACCTATATTTAAAATGATTTTGCAAATTTCTTTGATTTAATATCTACTAAAATCACATTCACAAGAGTGTGATCACAAGAAGAAAGCTTGATATTTCTTTAAAATACAAAATAATGAACTTTTAAGGGATTCAGCATCTCAAACGCGGGCAGAAAATCATAACGGGGCGGGTTACGGGAAACATAACATCGACTTTATACGCCTAACATTGGGATTATTGTTGAGAGGTACTGGGCCACTTGCATGATGGTCAGAGCGGATACAGGGGCGGATCCATTAATTCTCAATAGAGGGGGGCAAAATTTTCCGGCTCGCCGGGGAGATCCAAATTTTTTTTTTTTCAGTCGGGTCGAAAAATTCTTAAAAGGACACTGGCACATTTGAAAAATAGTGCACCCCCAAGATTTTTCAAATCGGATATTTTTGCATGGTTTTGTTAAAAGCTTTTATATTACATTAGCCCTCACCTCAAATGATTAGACCAAATCAACTTCCTTATGGGTAAACAGAACGATTTATAATTAATGTCATGCCGGCGACATTGATTCTGCAGACGACGGAAACGGCATTTAACACAAGAAAAACGCCACGCCGTATGATAGTTCCCACGGCATGCATTCAGTTTGACCGGTCTGTGACCTTATGGTTTTAATATCAATTGAGTGCGCAAGTCTATGATTTTCATTGTAATACACACATTTGTTGAATTGAAGTCATGGAAAACTTTTAAAAAGTTTAGCCTACAACTTACCGGATGGCTTTAACCTCTATTGACGTCCCTATTGTTTTTGAGTAATTATTCTTATGGGTTAAAATGTATCTCTATTTTCCAATGGCCTAGACTCTCATTGAGAGCAAATTGGAAGAAATTTCATATTTTGTGAAAATGTGACCAGTGCGGATTAAAGGGGATGGAATTCGTTTCAACTTTAAAAACAAAACAAATAAGTAACATACTACGTCGGCCCACAGTCATTTTCTTGATTACACGGCGCTTGACGCCCGGTACCGTCATTCTTAGAGATCAACAGAGTGTCCGGCGACCCTGCCCGGTCAAAAAGTCATGTGCGTATATTCTTTTAACAAGGTTGTCTGACGCCCTATATTCGGTGCCCGGCAACCCATGCTTTTGCAATAAAAAAATAGAGGGGACGCGCGCGCCGGGTCGGCCCCTCTAAATCCAGCCCCTGATGGTAGATGATACTACTTGTTTCGTTGTTAAACATAAACTTTTTCGTTGTTTGGGCTACCTTTCTGTCACCAAACTTTTTTGTCAGCAAACTGGCTAGCTAAAAGAAGATCCGCTACCAACTCTCTCACCCCTAATGGCTGCTATACGGCCCAATTGATGCTTGTAACTTTCTTTAAATATCGATGAAAGTGCATCAAAATGCACAAAGCTTGAAGCCTCCTATGAAACCCTTTCATCTTGGTTGGCCTCAAAGGAGATAATGGTCCTGCAGGAACCACAGTCCGGCCTTCATAGACGACACCGGAATAAACGTGAAACTAATGTTGCGGTAAGAGTCAACTTAAATCGATTGCCCGATTGTTATCATTTTTGGGACTTAACGGCGGACCATATCTCCTGACCGCACCGCCCTCCTTACTTTCTTTACCACGCCCCCCTGAAAAGATTGAAATATAGGCTTAGGAAATACTTTAACCTTACATAACATCTTTTTGGCCCGTATTCCAAAAAGTGTTTAGCGCGATTTTAAGCTAAACCAACGTTTATATGTGCGATGAACGCACTGTTTTTAAGTAAACTTAATCCAGAAAGGAGTTTAAGTTAAATGTATTTTTACCTTCTCCGCAAAATGCATCGAAATTAAATAGGTACGAGGCTGTTTAAGAAGTATTGAAGTTGTGCTTTCGGCCAGTGCCACTGCTCATTGCAATGTCCTCCAATTGACAACAGGAATGGTGTACATCATTCTCACCCAGTTGGTGTAGCCCTTAAACACTATACGGAAAGCCATCTAATCAACTTGTGCGCTCAACCATCAAAACACACTAGGGCCTTTTATACACTCAAGTTGACGTCTTTACATAATGACGATGTTACTCGTGTTCAAAGCTTCTGTTTAAGTAACCAAATGGCTCAAATATTTAAACGCGTTTTTTTTTTTAAACAAAATTTTAAATTACGGTGAATTTTAACTAAATCCGTGTTTAGTTAAACAAGTTTTGGAATACCTGGCCCTTGTCTTGTTTAATATTTTTTTTCTTTCTTTGTGTTTTTTCTTCTTTCCTTAATATATTTTTCAACTTGACCGGCCCAAAGTGGCCCATTCCAAGCGGCCCATGTGGAAAATTCCACAGCAGGTTTATGGTCAATTCCACCTATGGCCCATATATGGAAATACCCAGACTGCCTATTAATAAAGTTAGCCATACTTAAAGACACTATCAGTGATTTGAAAAATATTTGAAATTTGCAGGAATAGCTTCAAAGTTAAGGATAAGTCTGTAGAATTCTCATAAGTTACCTTTTCCAGCTGTAGAATTGGACAGAAAAGGAAGAAAACGGCAGTGTTCCAAGATACGATTCTCCATTCAATTACGTGTTGTAGTAAGTGTCCGTTGGACAGTAATGACTAAAATCTCCGATTCTGTCCTTATTAGGTTGCTTCTGTCTTATCAGGTGCAGGTAATGTTAGGATACCTTTACTTGTTGCTACTGCAAAATCTGATTTTTGATATTTTTTTTTGATTTGCTGATTTACCAAATCACTTAGTGTCTTTAACTTATCAGGAAAATAGATTATATTTATTATATATATTGTAATGTGTGATGTTATAGGACTTGGAAAACAGCCCTCTTTTTCGCAGTACGAGGCAATCATTTGGAGGCATGTAAACATATTCTGCTTGCTGGTGCAGCAGTTGTCAACCAATAAGGTAATGAAAACTTCCTCTTCATACTGAGGCATATTTTATGTAATGCCTAATGCAGAATTCTCTAGGCACTTCATGTAGGAAAAAAAGAGCAATTATATAATTTATTAAACAATTCAATAAATTAACATTCAACACCCCCTGCAGGTTCGGGGTTTAGAATAGTCCCGCTGCATCCCTGCATGTCGAAAGGTGACCTACAAGGACCTGCGGGTTGGGGTTTAGAATAGTCCCGCTGCATCCCTGCATGTCGTAAAAGGCGACTAAAGGGCACCTCTGCGGTTCGGGGAGAATAGGCCCTCTGTAGTTTGGAAGGATTTGTATTTTTATAAAATTTAGGATTTTGTAGTTTAAGATAGTAATAATATAAGGTGTTCCATTGTATGATTGTATTTAGATGTCTTAAAGGTTAAATTATAATGTGATAATTTGTATGACATTGCATAAGTATTTAAAGTCTGGTATCATTTGGGTATAATGCTCAAGCGAATTACTAAGTTAAACATTTTTCAAATATACATATATGAGACCATCTATTTTAACCTGTATTTGCCTTGATGTTGCAATATTGTATTGATTTTTTTTACCTAAATCCCCTTTTTCTTACTGCAAACGTTACATGTGGTCCAGTGGATAAAACGACCGATTCATGACCCAAACGTCCTGGGTTCGAGTCCCTCTGAGGCCATGTGTTATGCACTGTGCAAGGCACTTACCTCGCTGCCTCTATCCACCCATGTTGCAAAATGGGAGCTGTTTGGAATATTGTCCAAGGTATGAGTATGCCTTGGGCATTTGTACGGCAGCTACATATTCCTAGTGGCAGGTCGGAATAAATGTGAGCGCTTTGATACATTGTGAAAAGCGCTATATAAATTCGACATTTATTTTTTATTTTTATTTACAACTTTTGATGGACACAATATGTCTATCAAAAGTAACATTAGCAACAAACATGGTGATTTTTACCTACTTTTTTGTGAGAGGATTTGATTTTTTGATAGGTAAATTATGTATTTCAGGTCACTTATTCATATAAGACAGTTTTCAACTATCCTGTTTTCAGATAAATTTTTACGAACAAAATACTGTTTTTCAGGCGAATGTTACATTTGATGGACAAAAATGGAAAATTGTGTACATCAAAAAGTGTAACATTCACCCTCAAAAGTCTTATATCTTGAAAACTACTTGTTGCAGGCTACTCAAATTTCTACCAAATTTTGCTTTTGTGAATTTGATGAGTTTTTAATAAGTAAAAACAACTGATAAAGTGACCAAACAAAATTTATACTGAAAAATGTGTTTTCTACATAAGGCCAAACTAGTGGACCCCTCTCTCGTGAATCGTCCTTTCTTTTTTAAAGTGCACGAGAGATTTTGGAGGCCACCCAAATATTGTTTCATAAGACGTATTTTGTTATAGATTTAATAAAATAAAAAAAACGGACTTAATTTTTTTCAAGT
This sequence comes from Ophioderma brevispina, assembly GCA_023653785.1. Classification (NCBI taxonomy): domain Eukaryota; kingdom Metazoa; phylum Echinodermata; class Ophiuroidea; order Amphilepidida; family Ophiodermatidae; genus Ophioderma; species Ophioderma brevispina. Next base: position 8,039 of record JAMKCH010039422.1, on the reverse strand, counting down.
AAAATTTTTAAAATAGAGAAAAAAAGGAAAAAACATTTTGATTTGCTTATATTTCACTATAAAACATAGGCTGAATTTCGTATTTGCTCCTATACGAAATTAGCAATTTCAAAATTGTGTACCAAGGCCAAGGAACCACAGCTCAGCCCCCCCCCCTTAATCCTTTCAGATTGGGGATGTTTTTAGATAGAAAGCTTTTACCATCAGAGCAAAAATCAGTACTTCCAATTTTTTATAAGGTAATCCTGACATGTGAAATCTCTCGTTGCACCTTTAAAAGGGATCTTGTGTTTGCGTGTTTCTGATGTGATTGTTGATTATCGAATTATTTGAAGTTGAAATTTTTTGCTTGATACATGGATGGGTGATGAACTTTGTCATCAGTGTATAATTATAATTATGAATTTATCAGTATATATTTTGAAGCTGTTTTTTGTAGATGTGTGTTTCTATGTGTATTGTTGCAATCAATTGGTTTATCTTGTTTGATACATGGATGGGTGATGATCTGGTTCTTCAGTGTATGACGTGTATCTTTTTCTAATTGTTGTAATTTGAATTTTTGAAATGAAAGTTTTTAATACATGCGTCTTATATTGATGTATAATATTTAATATTTTTCTCTTAATGTACAAGAATGACCAATTGTGTTTGATTTTCGTAAATTTTAATACTCACTACTGTTAAAACAACTTTTATATACATTAATTATACACAATTTAAGAATAACTCAAGAGGAATTTTAAATGTTCATGGCCCGATCGCTAATACCCTTGTCCCAGAACCCCAGATTTCACCGATCGAATGGTGGTCCAATTTTTGGTGTCTGAAGAAAGCTACTAGTTTTTCTCATTTATCCCGTGAACATCTTATGGCTTAAAGATGTTTGGTTTGGATGTTATTAATTGACAATGTGCCCTAGTTTTGATCGACCATATAATTTATACCGTATGCTATGGGGCTTACAAAATCACATTTTTTTAACTCACATAAAACATTTTAAATATTGGTGCAAATCCTGTACAGATGCGAAGTTTGGGGTAAAAGTCTTAAACACTGAAAAATTTAATATCTAAAATTGGTTATCCCCTTTAAGTAGAAAATACATAATTGGTGACCAATAGCGAGAAGAGAAAGACATCGGTGAGGATCTGTGTGGTTTGAACCCCACAGTGACATTGGGGTAATTAAAGTCTCGATCATTCCTGGCCTCAGATTCCTCTACTAAGACCAACCAATACTGCATTGGATATCATATTATCTGATATTGTCCTATCGGTACAAATATCGGATCAGCGAAAAAAGGCTTAGTACCGATAATGCATACCATACTGATAATATAACAGCAGCAGTGTGTCTTCTTCCGTCCCTATTTATAATTTTATCAAAGGCATCCACTTACTATAAAAATATTGTTTTTTATCCCCCTGCTTAAAAGCAGCGGGGGATTTTGCGATAGCGTGCATGTCCTTATGGGTAATGTGTGTGTGTTCCGTTTTACATCTCCTTTGAAAGTTTTAAGTCCTGATTTACACCAGTACTTGGGATTAAGGTGAAATCGGGTGTTCCTTCATGTGTGGATGATGTCACGGCTCACTGGCCCAAGGTTCAAAGGTCATATGAGGTCTGTTCCGACTGCCATCTTGCCATGGGGATGACACAAGTTTATACTTGCAGTATTTTTTAAAATTGCAGGTGGGGCTGCAACTGAGTGAATGTGAATTCATGGTGATTTGAAAGCAATTTATTATATATAAACAACAAAATATCGATTGGTTCAGATATTGGGCATATTTAAAATGTAATATCGGGATTGGATCGGTTAGACAAAAGAACCCTAGTCCTCTACCCTACCTAATCTGGGTGAAAAAACACGTTACTATCCTTTCAACATGGATTGGAGAAGGGATAAGAGAAAAAGAAAGGGAAAAGAAAAAGTTCACAATATTGTATTAATGATGATGCATCAGAAAACAAAAACAACCTTTTATAATGGAAAATTTGTTTAAGACAATCCAAAATAGAATTACATTCTTTAGCTTTGACCTCCATGTAGAGGTTCTTGATACAAATGGAAACTACACTGCCGATTATTCCTGCGATGATCCACTACTTGACCTGGATTGATTAGTCTCTATCACAGGAAATCGAGATTTTGCTAGCAGTGGCTATATACGTGAATCTAGGAGAAACACCTTTGTCATGAATGTTAACTCTTAGTTGCCCAGGTAACAAGGCATATATTTATTAATCTTTCTCTGGAGATGGCCATGCATACTTTAGTGTTGGAAAAAAAATGTCGCTGGCCGGATTCGATCGGCAACCTTCGTCTTATTACTAGTACGATGCCCCCGCCAACTGAGCTACCAAGCCGGGTTGGAACAGGAGGCCGATGGTATTATCTATAGGTTTAGGTGTGCTGGCCATCTCCAGGGGAAGATTAATACTATACAGCCTTTTCTATCTGGAGAACAATCTGTTAATACTAATCGTAACTCCTCCTCCTCTCATTCAGCTTTAAAGACACAATCAGTGACCCACCCAAAAAGTCAAACTAATTTTTAAATTTGCAGGGATACCCAAAGTGAAGTTTAATTCCCTAATTCTCATAAGTTTTTTTTTTTCCAAGCGAAAAATTGATAGAACAGGAAGCACATGGCAGTGTCCCAAAGATATGATTCCTATTCAATACGTGTTTGTAGTAAAAAGGTGTCCCGTATTAAGAGTAATGACTAAAATATCTGAGTTTATCCTTATTAGTTTGCTTTTGTATCCTATAATTTGTTGGGTTTGTTTTAGGATACCGCTTGTTATGAACATTCAAAATCTGTGTTTTTGATGATTTTTTTTTTTATTTCTGTTGAAGCAAACCACTGATAGTGCCTTTAAATGCTTACTGATTTTGTTGTATTCTTGGACAATGTTCATTTTAATATGCTTCATATAATCAGAGGTATTGTTATCCAGACATTGTTTTTTTCTAGGCCGAAAAAACACCTGATAGTAAGATCAGTATAATGAGGCCATTTTTTTTTTGGGTTTCCCCTGGTTATTCAATCGTGAGGAAAGATCGTGATTTTGGGATTAAAGGAGGCGTTCTTATTGGTTATAAGGAACCGAGAATTGTCACCCCCCGTTCCGACGTGAGTATGAATTGTAATTAGTGGTGGACTTCTGTCCATGCAAGGCTCCAAAACAAATCTTTGTTGGTTCTTTTATAGGTTCCCAATCGTTGGTGGTACCAACAGAGGCTATTGATCAACTAAGGGCTTCCCTTAACAAATCATAGGCTCAAAGGGATCCATGTGTGGGCTAGCGGGCGACTTTAATCTTCCTGGCATCAATTGGGAAAACTTATCAGTTAAACCCAATGCTCAGTACGTCAATTTATCCAGCATTTTTTTTGGACATTGTTGCCAATTTTGGAATTAGACCAGATGGTCAGCAAACCCACCAGGAAATAACATTCTTGACCTCTTCCTCACTAATAATTCCTCTCTGGTTGAGTGTTCCACTGTGATACCAGGGACAGTGATCATGATGGCATTCCCATAATTACAATAAATACTAAACCTAAAGGATCAAGCATAATCCACGCAAAGTGTTTATGTGGAATAAGGCTGACATCAATGCTGAGTTCATGAATTCAGCATGATTCTCTCACGAGGACCATCTAACTGTTCTTTGGTGGGCCTTTTACGGCGATTTGTCGTCCAAACAAATTCCATCATGAATTCTCATATTCCCTTCCTCGTAGATTTACAAATGTAACCAAACGCCCCTGGATAAATAGAAAGGTTAAGCGCATGCACAAGAGGAAACAAAGAGCATAACAACAAATATCGCAAGTCTCCGTCCCAGAAAATCTAGAAAATTTCATGACTTGCGTAAAACAACGCAAAGAGAGACCAGACGCTCTTACCGTAAATTCATCAATTCCATATGCATGAAATTCTGGTCTTACATCAACATTTGAAAAGATTCCATCGGTATTCCAACACTTAAATCATGGACCTCCTAGTTCAATTCCACCCTATCCCCGACTTTATCATTTCGGTTGATGGTGTTACCAAAAATTACTTTCTGACCTAAACCCACACAAAGCCTCGGGCCCCCTGATGGTATCCCATCCCCCCCCGCCCGGACAGGCTGTCCCAAAAAATGTTAACACTCGTAACGACGGATTTTGGATAACAAGAAAGGTACGAATGGTTCCTTGTTTGGTATTTCTTGAAGCCAATAAGACAAGCTTTAATTGCCATTTATTTCATTCATCCGATACGTATACAAAAAAATGCTTCGTCCATTAATGAGAGGGCAAAAATCATCTTGGTCCGATTTCTGCCTTAGCACACTTGGAATGCATGATGCAACATGAATACACTTGGCTTCATAGCACATCTTCTTCCATCTTTCAAAAGAAAACAATAGATTTTGTAGTGTTTTTTCTATTAAAGAAAGACTTCGAAATTCCTGCCACCGTGTTTTTCCCAAACGTTCATCGTTGGATCTAAACCACAACTGCTCTTCTAAACAGAATGTTGGCTTAAGTTCTTGCCATTCTTGTCCTGGATCTGTATGTCCTGCCACGGGTGCCTTTATTTCCATCTAACCTGCTTATGTAGTCATGTAGGTTTATTATCGGAAGTTTTTCCTCTTTCTTTTTTTTTTTTTTGTTTTTTGCTTACTGAGTGTTTTGTGTTGTTTATTCTGCCTCTAGAATCATAGATTTACTTGGGAATCCATAGGAAGGGTCTGATTGCGGGTTTGAGTTTGGGTTTTGGTTTAACATTCTGTGTAATTTTGTGCGATTTTGTAGGGCTAAGTCTGCTAATGAAGTGAACTGACTGATTAATATTGAACATACAAAGTATTACTGACCATAAAGACAATGCTCACCCTTTATGGCAATAATGAAGTTCAAAAGGGATTGTCATTGTTCTTCAATAAGGCTCATTTCCAACAATAAACACAATCAACTATCCCAAATTTGAGTATGTTACAAAATCACTTTTCACACAATCTACAAAGGTAAAACCATTGCAAAATCGGACCAATCATCCGATTTTGGTACTCCTCGTTTTGACCAAGCATATCTGTTTGTTCCACAATATCACTTGAATGAAGCACGGCAAATAAAAGCTTATTTAGTTAGCGTTAAGAGCATACCAACAAAGTCCATGTGTCATTAAATTGTTTACAAATGCCTGGTGTCTCGAGTTTAAACATTTTTTTTGGGACCGAGCCTTATTACCTAAAGATCTCTGCTTGATGAGATAGCCCCGGCCTTGTCTTTTATTTCAGAATCTTTAGATACTGGCGAGATACCATCATCCTGGCTGCGTGCAAACATCTCTCCCATATTCCAAAAAAGGCGAACGCAACAGATGCTTCCATGACCGTCCTTTCCCGCACAGCCATATGTATCAAAGTGCTGAACATATTATACACTACAAATCATGCAACATTTTGGAAAACTTTTCCATCTTACCTGACACACAACATGGGTGTCAGGAACGACCGCTTGTTAAACTCAACTTCTTGTTGACAATAAAATGACCCTAGCCCATGCTTTAGATAACATATCTCAGACGATTATGATCTATGGATTTTTCTTTTCCTAAGGCATTTGATTCCGTTCCCCACAACCGCTTCTCCTTTAAACTCGATAATCTGGTATTCTATAATCTCCTTTATGGGTTTCAACTTCCTTTTAGCAAACCTTAGCAAAGGGTCGTGTCGGTGGTGAACACAATCGCTTGGGACAGATGTGAGATTTCCTGGCAATTCCCCAAGCCTGGTGCTAGGCCGTTATTATTTTTTGTCATACAATCAATGATCTCCCAAGAAACATAAAATCCTTAAGTTATAGCTCTTTGCTGACGATGTTGTCGTCATCGTCAAATTTCAAATGATCATGATAACATCTCACTTCAGAAGACTGAAATGCCTTGGAAAAATGGCAAAATGATTGGCGTAAAATCAATGTCAAAGTGATTCGTCTGCGAATAACGCATATTCGTAATCAAAAATATACAATTTAAAACTGGGGATGGCAGAGCTGGAGTCGACGACCCCCACCCATACTTGGAGTATGGTATCACAACAACCTGTCATGGTCAACCCATATTAATATATAACCTCACTGCCAATAGATCACTTTGTGCTTTATAAACGCAACTTATACTCATGTGCCAAACACATAAAACAAAAACACCAATGCCACTTGTCAGGACCAGCTTTAGGAATATTGAAATTTCAGTTGGGATCCAGATCACATTAGATGGATGAATAGATGGCTATTGCTAGATGTCCACATCATGCAACCAAAAAAGGTCAACCTAAATGGTTAGCCTGATAGGTAAGCAGTCCATGTGTTATTTATGAATAGAGCAGCATGAAAGCCAAGAACCATAAAATTAGTAGTTTTCTATAGACATATTTAAAATAATCAAATACAGGTGGTAGGGGATTAACACCTGAATGTATGAAGCAAAGCTGTTGCAACAAAAGTTATGTTTAGCAATTCAGAATCATGTTACATAGTAATCATTTATTAAACTATGTTGTTGAGTGGATTAATTTGTGTATTGGGGGGGCTGGGTGACTCATTATGGTTAGACTTAGTCACATGGGCACAAAACACGTGACATTTGCAACACGATGGTATTTTGCACTGTATGTCGGGAGCATAAAATGAATGTGTGGTTGCCAGTTACTGAGTTTAAAAATTTCTTTATGAACATATATTGACCCGAATCCGTGGTACATAACATGTCAATAATTACTTACAAAGAGTTATCTACTATTGAAAAAGAAATGCCACCTGGCTTTGAAAGAGGACAAAAGAGTTTGCTTGTAGTGGGAGGCCCGCGCTTCGCGCGTCTCCAGATAGACTGAGTAAACGGGAGTGATCAATGAAACAGGACGTGTGCTCACTGCACCGGGGCGATCACTGATAAAGAGGTGACACAGTGGCCACACCACCGCAAACCACACAGGCTATGATGAACGACAATTTTGGCATTATTGGTCGCCTGTTTAGCAGGGCCGGAATTCGACGCGAACCCGCGACACCGGTTAGCCTGGAGGTTCGCCCCCCAATTACTCTTGCGAGAACCAAAACAGGTTCGCGCAAAATTTGTCCCAATCAAAGATAAAAAATTACGTTATTATGTTATTGTGTTTATTTCGACGAAAATGAAAGATACTAAAGTCACTGATGTCAAAATAAGCGTCAAATAGTTGAAATGTAAGCAATAAAGTTCCATTATCAAGACCCTTCCGCGAAGAATTTCCACTTGCATGACTGAACAGAATTATAAACAAATGTTTGATTTTGATAATATCGTTACAAACCGTACGTAAACTCAAGCTCTTTCCTCATTGTTGTTGTCGATATTTATGCTTTATTCTACCTAATCACTTTCAGCACACTGAGCAAGTCTGCTAGAATTGTGATGTCATAAGCAATGTCAATTTCACGAATTGTCGTTAATATTTTAGCCAACAATATGCCTATTTTAGAAAAAAAGGATATTATATTGTCCCATTTGATATGTAGACCAGATACTATTCAATGAAAATTTGGAAAAATTAAAAAAGTATTAAATAAGAATCCGATCCAGGGGTATCCGCGGACGGGATGACTGTTTATGATCAAGCTTTTGACAGTGAGCCCCTGTGGTGTTTGATGCAATTTGAGCGAAGACGCATTCTGACGGAGTTTTGAAACAGATTTCTTGACAAAAAAAGGGCCAGTATGGGAGTTAAATAATTAATTGCAAGATTTCAAGATGTCGTGCGTCGTCAAAATCGGTAGCAAAGGCGGAAAGAATTTAATATTGTGCCAAACCCCAGGCCACAACCGATGAATCGGCAGCCGCAACGAAAAAACTGCATGTTGAAGGATGTGCCATGTGGTTGGCAGATACTGAATTATCAGCAAAGGCTACAGTAAATCAGTGGCCTAGAGAAATTAACTTCTTACACATCTAAATACGAGTACATGTGCCGTGTAGCAGCCGTGCGAGTTGTGA
>JAMKCH010039421.1:0-20649 GCA_023653785.1 Ophioderma brevispina | reverse complement strand
ATAATGGTTAATGAGAGTATAGTACGTGGTTAGTCAGACTCATTCATGCCACCACAAATGTGACAAAAAAAGAATAATAATACTGAAAATGGTAGTAGGACAAGATGTCATATTTCTCACAAGGTAATTGCCACATTTCAAATAAACCCGACCGGTTCTTTTACAAGTATGTATTCGTATAAAAAATATTGCAATGGCAGTATGGACAAAAAATACGGAGAGCCATATTTAGTAGAAGTAAACTACCCGATAAATGAACTTAGGGAATGACACCGGAAGAGTAACGATATAGAGTTGGACCAATGAGTTAGGTTGTGAATAGGTAATCAAAAGAGAAAATCATGGACGTCGTGGAATCATCTAAGGCTAAATGGTTGTACCAGAAGGCGAAGGAAAGATTAACAGAAGGAATTAAATCGATGGTTGTGAAAGACAAACGGGGATAAAACATTAGAGGATTAAAGATTTTGACCGGAGTCATAGAGTGGGCAAACCAGTACAAGGTGGCAAAAGCGAGCAGCCTTGGAAGTTCACCAGCTAGAAAGCTCGCAGTTACTGTGATTAAACACAAGAAGAAATGAAAGGATCAAAAATAACCATTCATGAGGGACTCCTTAACCAAGAAAAATCAAGATTTGTTAAACACCGGCAAAACAAAGGGGGTATGTGGTATAAACAGGAGCCAAGATGGACGTTGTATTTGCATCGGTTAAAAATTCAACCCCAGGAAACATGTAAAGATACCAATACGTAATGTTGGAGACTGGCAAAATCTACCTGATGAGCAATTCTATTCAGTTAATCTTGCAGCAATTAGAAGAAAAGAAAAGATATAGAACTTCGGACTAAACATGAAAACGAGCAAGAGAAAGTATCATGTATTGCCAAATCGAAAATCGAGCAGTAATCAGCGAAAAAAAGTCCTGAGATGATAAAAGAATTGCTTTAAATAGTGCCATTAAAACTATTTTGATGTCAATGCCACGGATCATCGATATTCCCATAGCTGGGTTCAATTAAACACTTGGATGCTCATGTCATAAAACCCTATGTTATTCAAACTGTGATTGTAACATATAATGAATTAATTTACCAAATTGCCAAAAAAAACATCTCTCTTGATACTTGTCATTGATCTGTGGTTTAACTTGGTTTGGTTTGTTGTGATAAATAGGTATTATATAAAGTCAGGAGTTTGTGGCAACTATCATTTCTCTGTTTCGATACAAAGATCAGACCAATGCCGTTATGAATTAGATCCACCCAACCTGCTAATCAATCTTGCTAATCAATGGGGGTTCACACATTCTTAACGGCTGAGATCATATTATAATGCGTATAATGATGATAATGGTTGTAAGACCATTTTTTTTTAAAAAAAAAAAAACAAAAAAAAATTTTTGTATAGTACAAAGTGATAGAGGTCATCTAAATTGGCATATTACACTTTTTTAACTATATTATAATTATATATATATAGAGAGAGAGAGAGAGAGAGTTGAAGATACTTTGTGGGTTTATCAATAAATGTAACAAATGATATCCATTGAAGTAAAATTACGTAAAATATATTTTGGTACTGTGGCTATGACCTCACATTTGAGAGTGAAGCTTTATTGCAATCAACAAAACATGCATGTTGTAGCTACCAACATTGAAGTGTCAATCTGTATACTCATATGACAGGTTTTTGAGCTAACGATCCGTCAAGAATATTGTGCCTTTGACAATCCAATTCTGCACAAACAAGTACAGTATTATATAAATGAAATGTGTTTGCCTGCATGGCCTTTTCTTTCTGTTGATTTATATAATTTTGGGGGGGCCAGCCATTGAAACGAAAAAAATTCAAATTATTTGATTTGTATTTGTTTCTATTAAAGTCGGACCAGAGATTTCGAAAATATTCTTTTTTGGTGTAATAATGAAAAATAGTCGCTAGAACTGAGGATGGTAACCAAGGATGCACAATTCCGAAATTAGAGATGAGTGATTTTTTGTTTTGATGCAGTGAAACATTTATGGTAGTGTGGAGTCCCATGGGGGGCTGTGTGTGACAGCAGAATTCGGACCCGGAATTTATAACAAAGTGGTTATTTTCTATGTGAGGAAATTGATTTGGGCTTGGCAATTTCACACGGTGATGGTGTGGGCGGGCATTGTGTTGCATGCGGAAGACGCGATTTTTTGGAAGTGGGGGCGCCCTCCTAGGGAGGTCTGAGGTAAGCCTTTAAAAAATGGGCCTAATATTAACTTCTCATATATTCAATTATTCTTGTATTTCGGCATGTGGGTCACGGGGTCAATGCTATGCTTTTTTCTATACTTTTTTTCCTTTTTTTTACAGTCTGTCCGTGAAATCTCAGTTTGTAATCCAGCTGTTTTGACAGCTTTTATTTTTTTTTGTATCATAATATTTGTATTGTTATTATGTCTTGTATATGCGCAGTGTGTCTCAATAGTGCAAAGAAGAAACCATAGAAACTGACGTTGTAGTTGGTGTGTAAGGAATTTCTTACCATAAAGTGTTGTAGTAATTTATCTGTTAAAGAATTTCGAACAAATGATAATGCTTATTGGCACTGTAAGGTATCGTAATGATAATATCATTTACCGGTTTAATCGCCCAATATAATTGAAGACAAAGAGTATTTGTTAGATTATATAGAAACATTCGAACTTATCTATAATAAAAGATAGTCAAAACTCTTTGACGATTAAAAATTTAATCCGCTTGACAAGAAATACACAACTTTTAGATAATGAATGAAATAGTGATTCGAATTATTTCTAGTGATGATGAACTAAAAGAAATTAGTATAAGTACGGATCAAAAGTCAAATTTGGCTCACCTAAAATATGAGGAGTTTATAAAGAAATTCGAATCATGAAAACTTTCTTCGTGAATGCCATAAATTGTACATCAAGGCCTTGTTGAAACGTGGTTCAAAGACAAGCCTCATGAGTATTTTCAATGGATGGTTACAATCGAATAAAAAACAGACTAAACACGGAGGTGGAGGTTAGTTTTTATATATAGATGAAAATAGATTATAATGTGAGAAATGACTTGCATCAAATTAAACACCCAAATTAACGTTGAGAGTTTTTTTATCGAGATAGAAAGAAGTAAATCAAAGAATATAATTATTGAGTATTATATAAGACCCCTGATCAAGATGTTAAAAAATTGAACCAATTTGCTGATGTACATGAGTAAATTACTAAGAATGAGAATAAATTAGTGTACATTATGGGTGACTTTAAGTAAATTTATTAAATGAAGATGGTCCATGTACCACTAGTTGAGTTCATTAATACTTTACATTTATTTCAATGTACCCTAGTATTACCAGACCTTCGAGAATTACCACTAAGTCTGAATCTAATTGACCATATTTTTGACGAACTCGGATGACAAGCAGCAATCTGGAATTATATTATATGACATAAGTGATCACTTTACCAATATTTATTTACAAATTTAAAATTGTATAGAAATAAAAAAATGATATGAGTGTACTGAAATACGTGCTATTGAATGACAAAAATGTCAAAATCTTAAACAAAAATTGGCTGATGTAGATTGGATCAGTTTATGTTATCTGATGATGCAAATACTTCATATGCAAACTTTATGAATAAGTTTCAAGAGTTATATGATGAATGTATACGATAAGTATAAGAAAACAGTAAAAAAAAAAGAAACAATCCATGGTAGGCCTTGGAAACCCATCTTTAGTGAAATGTATTCGAAAAAGGAACTTTATTGTAAAGAAATCATACCAGAGACCTATGGAAAAAAAAGAAAATGTCTTAAAAATATAAACCTACCGTAAACAAATTAAACACATCCTCTAAAGTGCGAAGCTTAACTATTAGTGTTCAGTAGAAAATTGAAAAGGCATATGAGAAACACCTGGCAATTTAAATATTTTTCTTAGCCGCAGAGAGAAAACCACCCAATCAAAAGTTTACGGTCATGGTATGACCATTTATGACCCCATACAGATAGCAAACGGATTCAATAAATATTTTGCTAACGTAGGTCATTCACGTCATCGAGTATTAAAATTTGGTAAAATGACGTCTATTCTTATCTACAAAAAGGTAATAGCCATACCTGCTTCTTCAGACCTACGGACGAAGAGGGGAAATAGTAAAGATGATACGAAAACTTGGAAGTAGAAAAAGCCCGGGTATTGACGGAATTAAATCTTTTAGTCAAACAAATTGCGAAACGAATTCACTTCTTACAATTCTTAACTTATTTTAACATTCTCCTGTATACTGGAATTTGTCCCGATGATTGAAAGTTGCTAAAGTTACTCCCATCTACCAAAAAAAACAATCCCGAGTTATTATAATTATAGACAGTTCTGTTCTGCCAGGTTTTTCAAAATAGAACGAATTGTACATGAAAGGTGTTAGATTTTTTAAGTTAAAAACAATATTCTATATACAAGACAAGATGGATTTCGTCGTAACAACATTCCACATATATGGCTGTCTTAGACTTTTATAAATGATATCAAAACAAAAGCAATTGACAATAATATGGAATACTGACGCTATTTCATGGATTGATCGAAGGAATTCGAAACACAATCACGACATTATACTGAAAAGTTATATCACTGTGGTTTCCGTTGGAGTGCCCATGCATGGTTTCAAATCTTTCGCATAGAAAAAAATTGGTTTTCATATAATCAACATGTCAACCAGTGAATCTGTAAAATGCGATGTACCTCAGGGCTCCATTTAGGCCCTTAACTCTTATTATTTTACATGAATGATATCGTTTTACATCAAATTGTTATCTTTTATTTATTTGCGGAGCCACGACGGATTTTCTACCAACCCAACCTTGAACTTGTATAATATAATACAATTATCGGGGGCGCGGAGGCTCAAAGAAGTGTGTAACTGGTGTAAATGCAACAATATCACTTAATGCAGCCAAAACAAACCTTATTTATGGAAGACAACACCAAACTAAACAGTTAACGATAAAAAACACATATACCTTGATGGATGTAAATTAATTCGTGTTAACGAAGCCAATTTCTTGAATTACTTTAGAGTCCAATTCTTACCTAGGATTACACTATGAATAATGTCAGTAAGCAATGATCAAAAAATGTTGGGGGTTTGACACAAACAAACATTCTTGCATGAAACCTGTATGATCAGTTGTATGCTCCCTAATTATGACTTTATAATTATGGTATTTTGCTCTGGGGAAGTGCAAATAAGGAATATGTGAATAAGATCCTAAAAAAACAGAAGAGGGCGTTGAAGAATACTTCTAACAGCTCTTACTTATGTATACTGAACCACTGTTTAGAAGGTACAATGCCCTTGATATTTATAGTTTTGTACAAAAAAAGAAATGGCATTTTCCGGTATAAAATTTCCAGGTTGCTTCCAAATTCTTTGATATCATATTTATAGATTAGGTAGCATCCATGTTATAATACCAGAAAGAAAACAAATTAACTATCGCCTTGAAATCATAGAAGAGAAGTGTTCATTACGAAGGGTCCAAGTTTTGGAACAGTTTGCCAAACGAATTAAAAATTGCATAATATAAACCAATTAAAAAATAAAATATGTGTTATTTGCAAAACTATAGATGATGATTTATGATGACCAAATTATCCAACGTGCCAATGCTCAACACATTTATATATTGGTATTTAGGTTTAAAATTTGCAATAAGATTATGTGGATATTTTTGATCGTTATTATATGTCTAAAATTATTGAGTTCTATGTGAGACGCCTGTATGTTATGTTTTGTTGGTGTGGCCATTTAGTATTTGTATGTTTTGTACTGTTTTTATGTAATTGTAATTTATTATTGAATATGGTGGTGCAAGTAATAAGGGTTTGTGCCTATGTTGCATCCCTCATCCTTTACTGTTGACTTGTAATTTGATATATTATATTATTTATATGTGTGATGTTTTTTTTTTTTTTTTTTTTTTTTAATGAATGGAATGACAAGATAAGATGAAGTGTGTAGGTCTAGAGAGGAGTATGCCTAGCAAATGAACACCTTGTTAAGGATGTTCATGTTAAAAATGGGTGATCCGATCAACAGCCTCATCCCCCAACTTTACTAGTTTTACTCCATCAAAACGGAGATGTTGCATTCAGAAGAAAACTTCATACTCTTCTCATTATCCCACTGAAATTTTAGCCCAGAAAATGTTTCTTTTGATTTTATGAACAAATATTAACGTCTCCAGAATGTATACCACCGATTTATTATCACACACTGTTCTAATCTTACGTGCAAATCGGTTACTCTGGAAGAACTTCGTAATTTGGATATCCTGTCCGTATTAAACACAGTGACCTAAGGCCGGCTGCGCAATTTACAAATTATTCGGCTCAATAACTTCAAAAAACGCAACAATGTAATCAACTTTAAAATTGGAAATAGCATTTTCTGAGGACTATTAGTGAATTACAAGAAAAATAGCATTCAACGGGGGGGGGGGGGGGGGGAAATTGCACCTTTAAGTAGTGTACAATGAAATCTTGTTCAGATTTTGTTACGGTCACCTTGACCAAGTCCAAAACCACCTCAAAAACTACGGATTCAAACCCGGAAAATAGACAATACACTGTGAACTTGATTACAAATTTTTAAAAAACAAAGTTATTTATTAATGTGTGTTTAAATCACTATTCAAACATCGATTCGGTATCAAAATCAAAGATGAATCTATAATAAAGTTGTTAATATAACACTAAACGTACTATCTGGGGTGTGCCGCGACGCGGGCGCGGGCTGCAAGCAAGATTACTATAAAAGATGCAGAACTTGCCAAAGAGTCATGGGGAATATTCCAGCGCAAAAACTCCAATTTCCAATGGGGACGTGTCCACGGACGACTTGTCATTACTGAAGAAAACCAGCTCCTAAATGCTCCCGAGCCTCGGAGGCGACTACATATAAAGTCCAAGAGTGTTGTAGCTGTTTATCCTTGGATAACTCAAAGGCCACGAAATGCGGAAACCGAAGCGGCTACACAATCGGACAAAACTGGTGGAGCTGAGACTACTATGGCATGTCCACTATTGGAAGAATGTATGGACTGTGTTAGTCAGTCAACTTGGAAACTATGCTAATAACTTGTAGCAAGATGTTAAGAAACTATGCAATAACTTAATTGGAGTAAGCTGTTATGATACTCTGACTTCATCTTCGCTCACCCATAGCTTTATATATCCTCCAAAACAATCTAGAAGATTCTGGTCATCTCAATGAGTATTGTGCTAAATATAGTCCAATATGTCTGATTCTGGATTCCACTGGAAAAGCCATTTACTTTATAGATTTGGCATCTCATAGCAGCTACTCACTGACTGTGTAATAATGCAGTCAGTGGCCGCCACCTATGGTCAGACCAATATCACATTGGGCTAGGCTAGTCTTACCTCCTAGACTCAAGTAAACTCCAGAACGTGTGTCGTCAACTTTCCTTTGTCTACACACCCGATATGCACACAAACTAGTACTTTTTATTATGTTATTTAGATTAATTTTACAATATTTTATGTGCTACTTTATGACGTAATCTTACTCAAAGTGAATAAATCATTGCTTAATTCAGGGGCCCTGTACCACTTATTAAGTAAACACATTTTGTCCTTCCGTTTCCGTCCTTCCGTTACTAAATCTACTCTCCACTTAAAAAACGCATTGTCTTTCAACGATGGAAACATTTTTTAAGTGAAAGATAATTTTATAGTATAGATAAGACTCTAGAGATTGCATTCCTATGTGTTAAGTCAAAATTGATGTTTACATTTTGTCCCACGGACGATTGTCAAAAAAGATTTTAGGTAAACGGTTCATATAGAAGTCCAAAGTATACAAATATGTATTCCGTCATGCGCTGTAAACTGCTCTGCTTGACCATGTTTACGGAATAAATCAATACCTCATTTGCATACTTGGGACTTCTAATATGAAACGACTCCACAAACTTCGGCTATTTTGGCTTTACCGTTCATAATAGCGGGCTTTAGCGGCACCCTATTGCCTTTAACAGTGCAATATTAAATTTAACATATATGGTCGTTTCAGGTGGTATTTGTTCTATGACCAGTGGCGGCGCCAGACCTCTTGTTCTGGGGGGAGGGGGAGGGGGGAAACGGGGGGGGGGGGGGAGTGACATCTGGCTGGTCAAAGTGAAATTCGGGGGGGGGCAAAGTATCAATATTTGGGGATTTTTAACTAATTTTGGCTCCAAAATCGTCGGATTTTTCCCAATCCTTATTTTCTTTCAGCCAGGGGGCAAACTAGGGGGACAAAAGAAGTTTTTTTTGGGGGGGCTTAAATGCCCCCTTCCCCCCCCGTGGCGCCGTCCACTGACTAATGACTAAATTACTAATAACCCAAGCAAACATATTGTCACATACACGAAGCAATTTACATATGGATTGATAGCAATATGATTGAATATTCATTGTTTTACCCAGATATCGAAATATGAGATTGAAACCTTAAAATAATAAAAAATTTAAACAATATACGCAATCCAATTATTGAGCACAAGTTTCGAAAAAGTGACGACTACCACAAAGGGTGGGGGGGGGAGGAACCAAGAATGGACGGTTATAACACCGGAGGTTGCTAGATATCGGCCCGAAAACACTCTGGAGATCTTCACTTCTCGGATTTTCTATTCTGAGTCTGAGATTGAAACACTTTTTTTCTTTAAACAAAACAAGCGTTGCTCGTATATTAACATTTTAATCCACACATGAGGGACATGTAATTAAATCTCATATTCATTTAAAATCAATAATCCCATGACACGTAACCCTCACTCGCAGCGATTCTTCGATTCAAGTTGTTTTAATAACATGTAATACTCGGGGGTAATTGCTACACTTCTTATTAAATCTTTTTTCTACGATACGTATCCGCATCAAATATCACTCTTCGACTCATGGGTTTTTTCAATAGAACTTGAGAGTACGTGTTGGGAAATAATTGCTTTGTTGACAATCACAATATCACTATAGCAAAAGCAACAATGGCTGTTATTTTTCACATAGACATCCCCTCATCATTGACATCCCTTTGCCAAACATGAATACAATATAAAGAAAATCCGGCAAATATCACCAACGAGTGGAAAAATGGTGGATCAAACATCGTAATTTACAAATTTTATCAGCTTACATGAGAACTCCTGTAAAACTATGTGGACAACCAACACTGCTTGAACAAACTTTTAAATGAGCTCTAATTATCAGTTTTACAGTATAATAATCAATATGCTAATGCTTACTTTTAATGCTTCAAAGGTTTAACTTTCTCTCGGTTCACTTTTATGCACTCAGTTCATTTTAAGGTACCACAGAAGTGAACCACAAACTCTTTGTATGAACCCACCTTGAACCTAAATGCAGGCAATCATACTTTCCATATGAAGCAACCACAATATGGGATCAGCCTTCCTTTATCTACTGTAACTAAAATACAATGAGTTTATCTCAGCTTAAAGTAATTGTAAATCCCCACAGTATTTGTTATTTGTATTCATTTATGCCTCCTTGTGTATTTTATTTTAATCTGTATTTTTGTGTATTTAGTATTTTTTTTATCTTATATTAATGTTTATACTGTACTTGTGTCCGCAAAATGGGCAAGGACAAAAGCGCATCGTTGGAGGGAAAAAAAATAACCGCAATATCAGTGGGTCTATTTGATGATTTCAGTTTCACGGTGAATAATGAACCTGTGTCCATAAAAACATCCTTAAAAGGAAAGGGCGTGCAAAATGAAATTTCCAATTGAAATTTATGAATATGGTTTATATACTTTTAGGCTATAGCAGTTATATTTCCACAATAAACACATCATGATCTTCGGAGGTCGGAGAGAATAGACAATGTCTTAAATAAATCATGGCACTCACTTGCTATAAACGATTAATTCAATTTCATACAACTTTTTTAAGGTTTTTTAAAAACAAAAATTGAGACCTATAGTTGTCGACAAGGGTATTCTTTCCAGGGCCTATTTTATCATGATCGACGTCCACTATTTTCCTACTATAAGAGTAATGTAACTTGCTATGCGCTCTAGGTCTTTTACCGGAACTAACTAACATTACACACCAAACGTGGAAGTGATTTGGTACTGTGCTCCCTTAACTAGCAAGCCTCTAGAAAACATTTTCTGCAATTTTATCTGCTTAATATCGCCTTTCGTTAGGCCTATCTTATTGCATATAATATTCCTTATGACCTAAAATTTCTCATCTATCCATAAACTAACACACATCTTAGATATTTTAGAGAATACAACAGCACGTCCTCGTCTGTTATTCATGTAAAAATACAAACTTCGGCTATTTTGGGCTTTACCCGTTAATAAATAGCGGGGCTTTCACCCACCCACACAGATATTAAGTTTATTAAATAATGAACCGGCACCCTATTGCTTTAACAGTCAATATTAATTACATATGTCGGCAGGTAGGTACTAGACCAGTGGCTGGCGCCAGACCTTTCTTTGGGGGGGGGGGGACGGGGGGGAGTGAATTGAAATCTGGGGGTCAAAGTGAAATTCGGGGGGCGGGGGGGGCAAAGTATCACCATAAGGATTTTAACTAATTTTGGCCTCCAAATCGCGGATTTTTCCCAAAATTGGTGATTTTTGGCCCCAAAATCGCCGACTTTTGCCCCAAATCCTTATTTTTCTTTCAGCCAGGGGGGCAAAATAGTGGTGAAACGAAAAAAAATATTTTGGGTGGGGCAAATTCCCCCTTGCCCCCCCCCCCCGCCCCTTGCCCCCCCCCCCCCCGGGCGCCGCCATGAACTATGGCCAAATTTACTTAACAAACCCAAGCAAACATATTGCACATACACGAAAGCAATTACTATGGATGATAGCAAAATGATCCATAGACCATGTATACCAGATATCGAAATATGGATTGACCTTAACATATAAAAAATGTTAAACAACTATACGCAATCCAATTATTGAGCACAAGTTTCGAAAGAGGAGATACTACAAAGGACCAAGAATGGACGGTTATAACACCGGAGGTTGCTAGATATCGTCCCGAAACCACTCTGTAGATCGTCACTTCTCGGATTTTCGTATTCTGAAGTCTGAGATTGCACCTACTTTTTTCCTTTAAACAAAACCAAGCAGTTGCTCGTATATACAGTTTTAAACCAAAATTGAGGGACATGTAATTAAATCTCATATTCATTTAAATCAAATAATCTCCAATGACACGTACCCCCCCACTCGCAAGATTATTCGATCATTATGGTTTTAATAACATGTAATTCTCGAGGTAATTGCTACACTTCTTATTAAATCTTTTTTCTACGATACGTGATCGCAATCCAAATATAACTCTTCGAACTCAGGGTTTTTCAAAATTAAATTGAGAGTACGTGTTGGAAATATTTGCTTTGTTGAATATCAAACATTATTCACTATAACACAAGCAAACAATGGCTGTTATTTTTTCACACCGACCATACCCTCAATCCTTGGACATACGCGTTGCCACACAACATGAATACACTAATAAAGAAATTCCGGCAAATATCACCAACGAGTGGAAAAATGGGCGGATCAAATGTATGTAAAAAATTTTATCAGCTGACATAACAACTCCTGTAAAACTATGTGTACACTGCGTGAACAACTTTTAAATGAGATCTAATTATCAAGTATACCGTATAATCATATGCTAATGCTTACTTTTAATGCTTCAAAGTTTACTTTCCTCTCGGACTTTTATGCACTCAGTTCATTTTAAGGGTACCACAGAAGTGAAACCACAAACTCTTTGTATGAAACCACCTTGGAACCTAAATGCAGGCAAATATATTTCATATGAGAGCAACCAAACTTGGACTCGCTTCCTATCTCCTGTACTAAAATCACAATGAGTTTATCTCAGTTAAAGTATTGTAAATCCAACAGTATTTGTTATTTGTAGTTCATGTATACTCCTTGTGTATTTTATTTTAATCTGTCTTTTTGTGATAGTATTTTATTCTTATATTAATGTGTAACGTGTACTTGGGCCGCAAAAATGCGTGCAAGACAAAAGGCGCTCGTTGGAGGTGAAAAAAAATAACATGAAATAGCAGTGGGTCATTTGATGTTTCAGTTTCACGGATGAATAATGAGGAATGTGTAAATAAAAAAATCCTTAAAAAGGCAAGGGCGTGCAACATAGAATTCCAATTGATTTATGAATATGGTTATACATACTTTTAGGCATAGCAGTTTCTATTTCCCACAAAAACACATTCATGATCTTCGGAGGTCGGAGAGGACACGCTATTTGTAGATCATGATGTCTTCAATAAAGTCATGGATTCTTTGTGGAGAAGTGAATACCTTCCCCGCATCCCTGTCTAACTACGCACATCTCCCCCATACCCACATACCCCGTCGCACTGTTACCCAATATCCGCGTCCTTTTATAATACCCCTACTAACAACTTGACGATTCCTCTATTGTGTCCCGATAAGTGTTATTCCTTTCCTTCGGATCCATTCATCATGAATCGAACCGTCCCATTTTCTATATAGATAATGTACCTGCTATTCGCTCTAGGTCTTTTAACCGGAACTAAACTACATTACACCAAAGTGGAGTGATTTGGTACTGGCTCCATTAACTAGCAAAGCCTCACCTCAGAAACATTTCTGCAATTTCCTGCTATATTATGCCTTTCGTTAGGCTATCTTATTGCTAAATATATCCTTTATGACTAAAATTCTCATCTATCCATAAACTATCACACATTTATAGATTTTGAGGATAACAAAAGCACGTCCTCGTTGTTATTCATGTACAAATCCAAAATACCACTACAGTGGAGTGTTTCTTTAAGCTCCAACAGTTTTCGAATAAGAAAATATTCCTTGACACATATAAACATTTCAGGAATTTTTCGTAAAGATTTCAATTTTATAGCGATGTATAAACTTGGGTATTTCTTGACAGCTTTCCCCTGTCACGCGACGCGGCGTGATTTAATCGCCGCCCTCTCTTCGATTCGTGGTTAGTCTTGGCCCAGAGCACACATTGGTTGCCACGCAGGTTAAGCTCCGTTGATCCAATCCACTCATAACAGTTAAAGACACTGTTAACCAGCACATAATACAAATACTTCCTGCAGTAATACCCGCTTTTTATTTCACTCTTGACATTGATATATTTTGTCAATGAAACGTTCAGGGTTTTTTTAGTTAGGCATACTCTATGAGCACAATCCATATGACGTAAAAATGCACATTCTTTCCCTTAGCTATCACCTCTGTCGAGATTTTAGAGGATCATTAACGGCACGAAATATTTTCTGCAACACTGATATGTGAAAGTAGGTCAAAACCAAGCGAATAGAGCGACGGTAGCCCTCAGTCTTACCCACGCCCAAAAACAACACACCGTGAAATTACCAATTTATTATAGCCGTGATGTGAAATCTATTCTGATTTTAATTGGATATTGATTTGTTTCAACTGTTATAGGCCCTACTTTATGCCCATTGTAAAATAAAATAAACTGTTAAACAAAGTAATGTAAGTGATTTTCTTTATTTTCTATCTTGTTTGTAATAGTAAAACAATATTAGTAAATACTGAAAAGAAGAACTTTAAAAAGAATGAATTTTAACTCTAAAGGAGTGATAGTTCATTTTGTTTTAGAATTGAATTTCCACCTTTGTAGTTTGAAATGCACTTTGGAAGAGTGACAATTCACTCAATAATGTGATATAAACAGTTACGTTTAATCTATGAGTGTGAATTTTCACTTCGACTAGAGAGGTGGTACCTTTCACTTCACACAATGACTGTTTTTTTCAATATGACAATATACATTTAGCCTGCAGTGTTTGACTTTCTCACAGACAGTGCTGACGTGTATAATTTCAACATATCGTGGACATCGGATTCACATTGCTTACTTTATAAAATTTTGTTATGCCTTTATTATCTTAGATGGGATTGTTAAAAGAAAAATTTTGGTTGACCCGTTGATGGCTCTAAAATGTGTATTCATTATAGGCCTGTTTTGTACAATGGCCTGGAGTCTTGGTTTTGCCAAATGCCGTCAAAGGCCACTTTTTTGATTTTGTATTGAAATTGATCATAACCAGGAATTTCAATTGCAAGATAGATAGATCTTTTAGGATTATCACTCACTTAGAATTCAATTATGCACATCACTTTACAAATTTAGCGATCTTATATATTTTGCATCACGAGCAAATCTCGGCTACATTATAATTGGTTATTTTATTCAAGCACTTGGATATATCAGTGAGTTGAAATTAATTTGACTGACAAGATTATTTTGTGTTTACTCAAGATCATAATTAGGGTGAAGTAGCAAATAGGGCCTAAAATTTAACCAGGATGAAGTCACATATTGGCCGTTAGTGTTCATTGTTTTCCTCATCTGTATTAAATTCTTGTCAAAACATTACCAAATAAAATTTAACGACTATAAAAAACAATATCAACCATTGAGCACCATCAATGAATATTGGGTTTAAACCACGAAAGGAAAAACCACATCCTACTTTCTTGACGGCAATACAATTGATCCAATGATTATCGCCACCAAATCATGTGAACGTGATAAATTCGGGGCATAGAACCGTACACCACTAGAAAATCTCTTATTTCGACCGAAGCGTAACCGAAGGGATCTAAAAATTGGCAAGTACAGCTGGTACGCTCTTCCCTAATTTCATCGAAGATTGCTTAATTTCAACGAAACAAATCAGTTTTTTAAGAGAATGGTCGTTTCGATTAAGAGATTTACTACAGTGTGAGTCAAAAAGAAATTGGCCCGGCTTGATTATTTTTTATCAAAAAACTAATTGAGGCTTGATTTTATTAAAAAGTTTACATATTCGAAACAAGCCTGTTCTTCCGCTCATTAGGAAAAAAACCCAGCGAAATTCCTCATTCCTAACCATTGTTATGCCTATCTTGTTCGCTAAGGGAACCCATTATCCAGCTGTCCACGGAACTGGAGATTAATTCTTGGGTTTATTCTCAGAGCTTGTCTCACTCGAACAATGTTAGCTTGGGACCACCCTGGCAGTCCTTCCCTGATGCTTCATGTTGTCGTGTTTTCATGATGGTTCCATAGTCAGGAATTTCCATGGACCATTGTATAATAACCGTTTGCAAGGGTACGGTTTGCCTTGCGGACTGTAAGCAAACTGTCTCGACCTCAACGGGCGAGAGAGACTGAGTCTGCAGTAGTTTCACTAAAAACGTTCGTGGTACATCTGGATATGGAGGTGGGCCATGATACATACTACCTTTCCACCACGATGCACGTAGTTTTGAAAATCCCTTCAGATTTGTTTCTTTATCTTAATTAGTTTTTTGATAAAAACCTAATCAATCCCGGTCCTATTTATTTTGGACTCACACTGTCGTGTGCTACGCACACATTCGTTGAATTAAAGGTGATGTGTTGTTTACCACGGGCATTATTTTCCAATAAGGCACAGAGTTGCATTTCTGTCTTAAAACGTTAATTTAACATGACTCATGTATCTAACTGGGGGGGGGGGGGCAATTTTTTTGGGGAGAAGTAATATCTGGCGTGGAACATTTTGAGATTGACCCAATCTTGGCCCAAAAATCGCTGATTTTGCCCAAATTTGGTGATTTTTTGGCCTCCAAAAATTGCAGATTTGCCAAGAATGAACTGACATTTGTGATTTACAGGACAGGGGGAGAGGGGACGGGAAGGGCCGGGACAAAAAGGGGGGGGGCGTGGGAGGGTGTTGGTTTCGGCAGTACGGTAGGGGGGGGGGGCGTGGTAGGAAGTAGTGGTTGTTGGGGTAAGGAACTGGGTAGAGAACAAAAATTGGAGGGGGGGGCAAATGCCATCCATCCCCAGCGGGGGGTTTTTGCATTGGTCTCGCTCGGGCAACGGCGCCTGGGGCAAGTGGCCCATCCCCCCGCCCAACGTCAGTTCATGAAACCTGAAAATTCAAGTAAATCTATTTATTGGTGGAATATATGTAGGTTTTAATTAAAATGGGAAGGTAAATTTAGTATTGCTATCACTAAGCTTAAAAA
Organism: Ophioderma brevispina; assembly: GCA_023653785.1. NCBI lineage: Eukaryota > Metazoa > Echinodermata > Ophiuroidea > Amphilepidida > Ophiodermatidae > Ophioderma > Ophioderma brevispina. The sequence goes on along the minus strand of JAMKCH010039421.1, from coordinate 4,524 downwards.
CGCCAGGAAAAGGGTATATATTTTCATACAGCATGGAAATGTTTGGCGGGCGGACTGGCCAGTGGCGGATGGAATTTAAGGAAAAGGGCCATGCCAGCAGGTTAAGGTGGGGCCCCTTATACGTCCAGAAGCAAAAGCAATATCGCCACTTTAGTGGGACTAAGTTGTTGGTCATAGGGGGCCCCCTCCTGAGAGCAAATTTTAGTGGGGCGCCCCTGTCAGGCAGCTGCTGACACTGCTGACTCTTAAAATCCGCCACTGTTTGTCGGCCCTCGTAATTTAGTCGACGTTTGTTTACAAGGCAGTTGGTAACAGATCGCGGTAGCGGAGTACCTGTACAAAAAACCAACTCGCGAATCCGACCATTATTTGAATAAAAATAACAAAAATGGTTTTGCATGTCATTGGTACTATCTAAATTCGCCCTTTTCTGATATTCTGACTGCTACCATCACTAGTAGCCTTTTTGCGGTTTTTTGAGAAGGGTTTAACTACCTCATTTACATACGTAGTAACTCTCAGAAAAAAATGAATAGATCGCAAATTAATTGACATTTTTCTGCTGAATCCAAACTAACAAGATCGACCCTTTTTGGAAGGCTGTAAACAATCAGTCTCCTACACCAGTATGAAAGTACACGCTGTATTGCCTTGACTGCCTGCGTTTTACGGTTAGTTTGAGTGTTTTTGCAACTCGGGATATGGAAATTTCGAAATGCACTCGGGTTATTTTACACCGCTGCTATCAGTCTACCTTTGTTTGGTCATTGGTGTTTTACCCACTGGCTTGAAAAGGCAGCGGGTATATGCGATGGAGTGGCTGTCCGTATGTGTATGTATGTTGTGTATGTATGTGTGTCCGTTTGGGTAGTTAGGTTTTGTTTTTCGCGTATCCACGACAAACTTTTAAATCCGATTTAAAACCAGACTTGGGGATAAGGTGCAATAGGGGGGTTCTCAATAAATGTGGATGGTGTCGATGGTCATGGACCAGGGTCAAAAGGTTAATTTGAGGTCATGTTCCTAGGTTTTGGTAGGTTTTCGTTTTTCGTGTCTTCTTCGAAAAAGTAAAGTCTGATTCAGAGGATTCGAAATATCCATTTTGGTGTTTGTAAATGTGTAATTTTACTAATTAAAAATATCATCTAGAACTAAAGATAGTTACCTCAAAGCTTAATCAAAGTTAGAGATGAATCGGTTTTTCGGTTTTCATGCAGGTTTAACATTTATGCACAGTATAACAGTTGCATAGGATACCGTGTATACAAAATTTCCGGAATCCGGCATTTTATAAACAAAGTGCTGATTTCTATATGAAAGGACTTCGATTCCGCAGCTTAGGTTCTTCACACAGTTATTAGTGTATGGACAAGCATTATGTATATGCCAAAAAACACGATTTGTTGAAAAATGCGTTGCGCCCTCATCGGGAAATCTCAGAGAGCCTTTTAAGTCCGATTTTAAACCAGCTTGGGGTGAACGTGCAATAGGGGTTCCTCATATGTGGATGATGTCAAAGGTCAGGACCAATCGTCAAAGGTCTCACGAGAGGTAATTGTTCCAGTGTTGGTTAGTTCTGTTTGTCTGGTCGTCTGGAAAAGTTGAAGCCGATACAACCTAACTTCGGGTCGAACGGTGTGCAATACGCGTTTTGTTATATTTGTTGAGGTCAAAGTCACATACCGAGGTCAAAGGTCATTGCGGTCATTTTTCCCCTTGTTTAGGCTTTTTAATTTTCAGGGAAACATGTTAATTTCTAGATATTATTCCATGAGAACAATTTATGAATTTTGATGCCTGCAAACTGACAACTGTGCCAAAAACCACCTGTGTATAAGCCATTCTTTGCCAGGGGGGCTCGCGCAAGTTTACTTGCTATATTTTTTTAATGTAGCGCACATTAAAAGGCAAATAGGACACTTCTTTCAGATTAATATGTTAAATATCCATGTCAGTTTGCAAAATAAGTAACGGTCAACATCTTTTTTGATCGGTAGTCCACAAACCATTTCTCATTGAACGCGGCACGCACCAATAAATCCTAAAATTTTTATATTTGTCTTGGTTTTTTTAACACGTAATCAAGAACCTTTACTACTAATTTTATTGTAATATGTATGAGCAAAAGTTTTCCATTCCCAAAACGTTTGCGCTGGAGAGTCAAATCTACAATCTACTGGAAGGATTTTGTGACGAACATAACAGTAAATAATGTGCATTGAATGAGGGTGTGTAGGGACACGGAACAACCCATTGATAGAACCACCTTAAATCGTCAACTTCTCCTTGGTACAGTTTTTCTTGCTGTATCTACCATTTGATTTATTCTAGGGTTTGCAACTTTGAATGAGGTTTGTACAGCATGTCTGGGGTACTTCTAAAAATATTGACCAAGTGCGCCATCTGCGAATAATAAATCTCTATGGCAGGAATTGACGATGGTTCCTTTTCCTGTGGCGTGGGCTTTTGAAAAATATATTGTTTGACGATGATATTGTAACTGGATTTTGCTGTCTTTTACCCGGTCTTTTAGGACTTATACCTAAATAATGACGCGATACTTCATTGTCATTTTACATTTCGTCCACTTAAATAAACTATTTTCCAAAGGCAGCTTTGCCGGTCCGAGTTTCCAATTTTGTTTTCGAAATTGAAAGGACAACAATGTGACCGCGTCCCCTACAATGCATTTGTAATGTGTGCTGTTATGGAGCTGCAACAAGAAGGAAGTATAGTGATTTTACCCACAGACATTTCTTCCACAATACAATTTTTAAAACTGTGCATTGAACGCGGTGTAGGTTGTGTTTAAGGGACCGGACCAACCCACTGATGTTACCACATCAAACCGTCAAATTCTGCTGTGGCTTCAGTTCTGTATTGCTGAATATACTATTTTGAATTTTTCTGGGAATTTTGCCATTTTCAATGAGGTTGGGACAGCCTCGTTGGTGCTTCTACATATTTTGACAAGTCCGCCATCTTGCGAATAATAAATCTCTCGCGCAGCATTTGTGACGATGCTGCATGTGATGGCGTGTGAACATAATTTCTGTTTGACTCATCAATTATGTGACAGGATTCCGCTGTTCTTTAGCATTCACTTCTAACCAAATAAATGTCTTAATTGTATTTACATTCTCCGACTTGAATATAAAAGATTTTAAAAAAAAAGTAGATTTGGCCCCCGGTCGTGTTTCCATTTTTTCGATTTTGAATATGCATAAGGAAACCTAATTCTTACAAGCTGCGTCCTTACAATGCTGCACCTGTGTTTGTTAATGGAGCTGTACAGTAAACTCATTGATGTTGTACAAAGTCTGGAAATAGAAGAATTGAAAGCAATTAAAGCATCGATTTTGTCGTAGGTTCATGACATAAGCAGCCAATTTGAGAGGCAGATCCCTATCTTGTTAAGTTTGGAGGCTTAAATTTTTGGACACTTCAGATATCTAAGTACTTGGAATACAAAATAACGTACACATTTATCTCATTTTAATCTCCCACTCGATTCGCTCTCCCACGATTTCATGAGTAAACAAGATTGCGAGGTTCTCGGCTTTCGCGATTTGTGGCGGAGATACCAAGGTAGGGTTGTTAGGATACGGAACCTTATTAACCGTGACCTGTAGTATTCGTAAATTTAGTCACCTCAAGAGCTCTTAGTCACCTCTCTCTAACTACCCCAGGCCCCCTTTGCAACTATAACAGTGTCCACTTTAATAATCGCCACAGAGTCCAAGGTCCTAACTTCCACAGTGTCCCTTCCCGGCTACCTAAGAGCCCCCTTTCCAACTGTCTCAGAGCCCCTTCCCAGCTATCACAGAGCATCCTTCGCAAGTAACTAATATTATCCTTCCCATCTAACACAGGTGCCTTTCCAAACTTACCCAGGGCACTTTATACCAAATACCTGAAAGTTCCCTTTTCCATCTATATATGGCCAATTCCCAACAACCCATGGGTCTCTTTCCAGACAACCCCATGATCCTTTCTCAATAACCCAGCTTTTCCTTCCCAATTACCACAGGGTCCACTTTCCAACTACCCCATGTTTCCTTTCCAACTACCCCAGAGCTCTGCTTTCCAAAACCCAATTTGACGCCTCTCCAGCACTGAGTTACTAATACTTCCAGTAGAGGCATAATTCAGTTCTGAAGGTCCCCTTTTGGGAAAATGTTTGCCTCAAAAGCTAAACTGGAGCCATATATGAGTTACAACTGAAATTAAAGTTTTTATTTAGTATTTGACCCCTGTAGAAGCTAAATTTAACCTTTGACCTACAATAACGGTTTTTAGCTTTTAACTCCATAAGGGTAAGTCAGAGATAGCACAAACTATACATTTTTTTAATCCTTGCGATCATACGAACATTTTGGTATGCGATTCAACAACATTGGACCACTTTTCAATTTTGACCCCTGTATAATCTTTTGTGAGCCCCTAGCTCGCTTAAGCTACCGCTACAGAATTATGGCCATCATACATTTTCGTGTATGTCATAGTATGAGGTAGCCCTGGTAT
>JAMKCH010039420.1:0-13860 GCA_023653785.1 Ophioderma brevispina | reverse complement strand
TGCCTCAGCCTAAAAAAAGCGGGCCATGTCAGGAGCGTCCATATCATGGATACACGAGGCCCGGGATCAGCTTACTCAGTTGAATAAATACTGACACCACCACAAGCCATTACCAATGACTTGTGGATACGCTAAGACGAAGAGAATGTATTATGCTCTGGTGTGGTTGGGTTCAAATGGTATAGTAGGGTTATAAATGAGAATCCCATTCTAGAAGTTTGGGGAAGTAGGTTTAAAGATGTTTTTCTATAGTTTGGAGGGTGCTGAATCAGAATTTTTGGGTCCAACCTCTGGGAAATGTGGGGAACTTTTTACAATAAGGGAGTAAAATTAGTACTGGGGTAAAATCAAGTCAAAGTGTGTTTAAATGTACACCAATGCATTTGTCTTATTATAAGGATTAAAAAATACTGCAAGTAAACTTGCAACATCCGCCTGGCAAGATGGCAGTCTGAAACATGACCTCAGATGACCTTTGACCTTGGTCCATGACCTTTGACACCATCCACATATGAAGGAACCCCTATTGCACCTTAACCCCAAGTCTGGTTTAAATCGGACTTAAACTTTTCAAAGGAGACACAAAAAACAAAAACCTAACCAAAACCTAACCAAACTGGAACACACACACACACACATACAGACACATACATACATACATACATACAGACATGCGCACCCTCGCAATATCCCCCTCTGCTTTTCAAGCCAGGGGGATAAAAAGGTATAGTTTGTATAGGTTCGGACCTTTAGTTACATGGCTACAGCCCCGATAAGGTTCAAGGTCATCCTGGGGCAAAAAAATATCCAATGCTCAGATTTTATTGAAACTAGTGTGACGTAGTGTCAAATTATTGCTCTGGTCATACTGAAGCAGAAAATGTGTTTTAATTCTTCGGGTGACAGCTCTGTATACAATTTGAGGTCAAGTTTTGGTGACCCCTATTGACTGTGTAGACCCTTGTTATGGGTAGACCCCTAATTACGAAACCAAATACCAAACATTGTAGGCAAGACGAACAATTTGACACCAGTTTCAACAAAATCGGAGCACGGGTAAGGGTTACCCCCAGGACGACCTTGAACCTTAAAAGAGCTGTATCTGTTTAACTAAAAGTCAGAACCTAGAAATTAACTTATTACTTATCTATTGAATGCTAGACACTTCATCCCCATACAATTTCATCCCCGGGACATTTCATCCCCGGGACGATTCATCCCTGTGACGATTCATCCCCGCGACATTTCATCCCCTAAAATGAAATTGATTGTTTTGGTTTTTTAATGTAACAAAGTGATTAAAACCAGCGAAATTAAGAATAAAATAAATTTAATTAATCTAGAAACGTCGGCGGTACCGGTAAAACTAGGCATATTGCGGGATGTCGCAAGTCGATCGCCGGTTCGATCGGCCACTCAATGACGTGACTTACACTGTTTTACTTAGTCTTATTCTCAGTAATACAAAGTAACCACATACAATTTATGCTGCCACGTTTGTTTTTATGAATAATTGCTCACATAAATTACCTTTAAACTTCGATTTAACAATTGTAAAGATGCTTCATCGCCGACTTTTGCTGTAGCTTTGTATATGCACTAGCTGTGAGATATTGTTGAATGCTTCACTCGTTACGTGTGATTTTGTATCTTGGATTCTTGGAGTCAAGAAATGTAATTTGATTCTTTCACTTAAAATGCCCAATTCCCCAAGTTTCACTTTGGATAATGACATGTGCATCTTTATTATATCATTACAAACTATTACTACCGTGCCCGGGACATATTATGCATTGTATGCTTACAATCTATACGTACGGTTGTTTGGAGCAAAGGTACCTATAGGTTTTGGAGATGTTTTGGGACAAATAAGGTATCATACGAAAGCTAAGAAATCCATCAGTCTAGATTATATTTATGAACGGAATTCTTTAACGACAATATAAAGGACTGAAAACTAGATTAAAATCTGTCAATGGATATCGCCATTGCTTATAGATTAGGATTACATGTTAAAATACTGCAGTAATTTCACTCATTTTTTTTCCCAAGAGTCAAAGACCCTTGAGGTCAAATTGTCAAGAGTCAAAATGAAAAATGAAGGGTCAAAATTGTATTTATTGAATTTTGAAAATTTAAGTGTCAAAATTTTGTTCCGTTGTTTTTTAACCGTGGGCTTTACACGGAGCCAAAGCCTGTGCCTTAACCGCAGGCTTTACTCTTTATAATTAAGCCTTTAATTTGTAAACAATGGCATGGCCCTTTAATTTGTAAATGATGGAATGACCCTTTAATTCATGATGGAATGACTCTTTAATTCATGATGGAATGACCCTTTAATTCATGATGGAATGACCCTTTAATTCATAAATGATAGAATGACCCTTTAATTCGTAAATGAACTAAAGACCCTTTAATTGGCAAAGGAATGACCTTTTAATTGGTAAATGAAGGAATGACCCTTTAATTGGTAAATGAAGGAATGACCCTTTAATTGGTAAATGAAGGAATGACCCTTTAATTGGTAAATAAATGAATGACCCTTTGGAAAATGAATGACCCTTTATAATTGGTAAATGAATGACCCTTTAATTGGTAAATGAAGGAATGACCCTTTAATTGGTATACAAAGGAGCAACCCTTTAATTGCTAAATGAATGAATGACCCTTTAATTGGTAAATGAAGGAATGACCCTTTAATTGGTAAATGAAGGAATGACCCTTTAATTGGTAAATGAAAGAATAACCCTTTCAAATTTAAATGGTATATGAAAAGGAAATGGTCCCGTCTGTATCCCTTAACACTTCCTTGGCCCAAGGGCAGCCATTTAAAAAAATCTAACCTAACCTTTGATTCAGTACACTAAAGGTCCGTTCATACTTCACTGCATTGCAGTGCAGTGCTGCAATGCAGCCTACCAAAATCGCCACTGCAATCACTTGCAGTATTGCAACGCAATACAGTACTGCAACGAAGTTGAAATGATTTTAACTGGCGATGCAGGCAAGATGCAGTGGGGTGCAGTCAGTGGTGCAGTATGCCAAATTTCCGCAAGTTTACTGCAACGCACTGCAACCCGTGACCTGCAGTGACCTGGGTTGACCTGCAGTAAATCGATTAGGAGTGCAGCGGAAGTGACGGAACATTGCAGTAAATTTACTGCACAGCAATGCAGTGCAGTGGAAGTATGAACGGACCTTTAGTGTTGGGAAGACCCAGTACTGTCATCACTGTAGCCAGCTACACGGTGACAACTGGTAGTGGAAATGCTACTGTTGTTTTGTATGGTACTAGCATAACCATACACGACATGCACGATGATCAATGAATGAACACACTTGCACTGAGCTGAGAGACTCGGTGACCGGCGAATATTCATCACTACTGACGGCTAGTCTGGCTCCTACGGGGAAATATATTACATCCACAGCGATTTTTGGTTCCAATGCTAAATCACTGCCTCTAAAATCGCCTCCGGCGTCACTAGAATAGTCTTGAAAAAGACGGTTTATTTCATTCATTATCGTCGCTTCAGGGACACGATGCCATTTTATCTACATCAGATTCAGCCTGATTCAGCCGTCCAGTGTTTCTATTCGTCCAGTGTTTCATTATGGCTTCAAGACCGATGACACGCCTCGATCACTTGTGCCAAGTACGTGTTAATGCAGACATACCTACCCCACTATATCATGTATATGGGACAATATTTTCTTGTAGAAAAATCCCCCTCCCCTTGCAGCCATATAAAAATAAATCCCAATTCATTTAATTGGTTTCCCACAGAGGTAGCAAAGTCAAGAGGTCACCAGGAGGCCATCAAGGGTTGTGTATGACGATGTAATGAATCAATTGATGCCTTGGACCATGCACTGAGGGTCACTGCATGATGGGCGGGGCTACTAATATGAGCATGCCCAGAGCATACATCTAAGTCACCGTTTGCAGTTAATGCTGAATATGCATGCACAATGTAAATTGTCAGTGACTGACAGGGTGAACGTGATCAAGTTCTGAGTTGTGTATACTGTGGAGTGATTGACGCTTCACACTACTTCATACTACATAATGCCTTCAATCAAATCAATAATAGCGATCTCCCCTTCTCCATGTACTTGTGCATTCAAGCAGACCAACAACAGAATTCATTTCAATCGTATTGATCGGCCATCTACTTAAGTGCAGTCAAGCAGATCAACAATAGGATTTAATTGCGATCACCTAGTAATAGTATTCTTTGTCAAGGTATTGTGATGGCTACTTATGACTTGCGACTATGGAAATTAGTATTGGGAAACTTTCAAAGCCCACTCAGCTTGATTCTTGAAACCATTGATGTGCAAAGAGCCGCGAGTCAAAATGACTTGCGACTAGGGGAATTTAGAGTATTGGGAAAGGAAATCCGACTTGGCTGACTTTTGAGATGCTTTATGTTAAAAAAGCCGCGGGTCAAAATGACGCTCGGCAATTTTTCTCGCGGGTCAGAATGAAAAGTCAAGAGTCAATGACGTGGAACCTCGGGTCCCTGAAATCCCTGTACTGGACAATTCTGTCTTTTGAAACCCAAGTTTCAATTTTCTATTTTTTTTTTTGGTGCATTTGTCACAGGAAAAATTAAAAACTGATTTTGTAGCCAACAATGTGGAAGAAAATGAAAAAATGAGGGGGGATTCGGTGTATTTCACAATTTGGTTCTTATCAACATTACAAAAATAAATTTAAGTTTCTGTTTGTTGCAGCTGAAACAATGACCTAAGATCTATTGAACTTTTTGTTTTCAGATGAATGAAATTCAATGGCGAAAAAAAAAAAATATAGTACGACTAACGGAAATTACGACAAACGCTACAATTTACTGTAAATAATAATGGGACAACTTAAACACTGTTATATGTAAAATGAAAAAGAAAAAAATCCAAGTCGAGTACGTCACAAGGTAATTATGATGGAACAATTTTTTTTTAATGGTATAATATTCGTATTTTCATTATTCTTTGAATGCATGGAAAATGGGGACAAAAGGCAAAAAAATACAGGAAAACAACTCCCCGTCGGCTCCCGCGCCGGCTCTGCAATAAACAACATTATCCGCTCGCACACATTATACAAGGTTTATTACAGCCTTACAGGCTTTATACTGGGTCTGTAAACCACACACGCACAGAGGACGAGCACATAATTCCTATGCACAATTCCAATAAAATAACAACAACAGCAATTAAACCAATCCGCTTCACTAGCCATGTGACTTCCCCAGACCACATTTGAAGAACATGGGGACAAAAATCAATACCCACAGCACAACATCACACCCACCACACACTCTTTGTATATAGTATCCATTGCATAAACATTAGCAGTCTGTAATTTGCCACAATCCATTCAAGCGTTATTTTATACTTATATTGATATGGGGGATATAAATGAAAGTGTAGGGGGATGAAGTGTCTCAGGGATGAATGTCGCGGGGGATAAAATAAAATGTCTCGGGGATGAATCTCGCGGGGGATGAAATGTCTCGGGGATGAAATTGTAAGGGGATGAAGGATGAAGTGTCTGGTTTCCATTAAGAATAAGGGCTGGAAAGATTTAGTATTCTGCCACAGGATACGAATCGTGAACGTTAACGGAATAAACCGCATGTTTAAAGGCCTGCCGAATTTTTTAAGTAGGTGGACAGACAAATCTAAAGTCATCCCCTGCGGGGCGCAATATCCAATTTCACATCTTCAAGAAGGCCAGATGCGTTGCTCTACTGTGGTTGAAAAAGGAGGCTTGGGGGCTTGTGGGAGAGTGCGGGGTGTGGGTGGTTGTGGGTGTATTGAGTTAGTGGAAAAATCCTGCATTTGGTAACAAATCCTGAAAAACAAAAGGCCCCAAAATGATCTTTAAAATGCTTTCTTGAATCAACTGGAAATTATTTTATTAAAAAATTTAATAAATTGTGGAAAATTTGGGGAAACAAACCTGAAAATCGGAAGGAAAAATCCTGAAGAAATAAGCTCTAGTTAGGCATGTCTCTTACGCCGGGGTCTCTAGACTTTTGTGATGTCTGGTTGCATGCTGCCACCCACCTGCATTCAATCTGAGTGATTATGCATATATACTTGAAAAGAAATCTAAACTATCATAATCATTGTTGTGTCAAACAAGACAAGCTTCGAATTCATGATACATAAAACATATATTATAAAAATTGAATGCTCATGAGGGAAATGGTGCAAAATAACTACCCGAGGTGGCTGGAGACCGTGGGCCTAATATTTCCCGAGACAGGGTCGAGGGAAGATAGCTGGCCACGTTCTCCAGTCACCGAGGGGAGGTATTTTTGTACCATTTCACGAATATGAGCAGTCAATATTTGTTTTATATAACATATAAAAATATTTCACGCATTTGAAAACTTGCCAAGTCTCGCAAGATCGGCTGCCCCCATCACCGCAACTCATTCCATGTTCATGATGAAACTCAAGCTCGTCAGTCTCGTCATGGTTCAATCCAATCGCTGCTCTCTCCCCAAATTTCTCGAACTCTCTAGACATACTATTTGTTTTACGGTATACTCTATCCCTACAGCTTGATATTTTCTCCAGTTTGAGTCAAAATTCAACAGAAATTGCCCACGGTGAAATGTAAACACGCAGATGCAGCAGAAATGCAGTGTCAGATCAATCACCGTGAGGCATGGGCGATGCAAAGGGGCATACCATTGCAGGGAAAAACTTTCCCATACAATGAACTATTTCCCCGTGACGGGGGGAAATAGTAGCTTTTATGGGAACTTTTTCCCTCCTGTGAAATTTTGGGGAACTAGTCTCAAATATATTATTTCATGTGAATAGTATCCACCAATCAACTGACAGAAATTGTTTATGTGTGATATAAATATATATATGCACACCTTCGTTCAAAGGCGTTGAATGACTGCGTGAATGTGCATACTAACACCGTATGCATTATGTATTTTGTATGCACATAACGGTACTGTAACTCCCATGTACATTTGCAAATCCATCGAACTCATTTGAAAAAACATCGATCGAACATTGCGATGCGGTGCATCCTTTCGTCTCCTCAGTTGACCGTCTATCCTAAAATAATCCATCTCCTAGATCTTTTTGTGAATACTCTGGATTTAAATGTATAGTTTTTTTGCTTTGGAACCTATTCTAAGAGCTACAAACAGTAAAATCAGTATAATCGCTAGAAGATACAACTTCTCCTCCTCGCCATGTTGGCAGCCATGATTGTTTATAAACAAAAGTGATATTAATTTATAGCGGGGTGAGAGTCAATTATATTTCAATTAAACTAAGTTTGTTATTTTTAATTAGTACTTTTTCATTAGGTACTTGTCAAATTTATAAACCAAGTTATTACAAAAATTAAACTACACTTTTGGTAATTAGGTTGAAAAACTTTAAGTGCAAACCCTCAACCATTATACATAATGTAAAATGTCCTAACCCTCATTGACGCGATAAAATCCAATTTGCCTCTCTGTAAAGATGTCAGAAGCATGTCAATCGTGTCAATGCATTGCAATGGTCTTTTTGTTATTCTAAACTTATAAAAATACTAAAATCCCCGGAGGTGTGTGTATTCTTCTAAATGTAAAGGAGTGAAAACGAGTTAATCTTAATTCACTCGCAAAAGAGTGTAACCCACTCCAAAATATTGCATGTGTGGTTTATACAGTCACTCCAAAAAGAGAGAAATCATCGAATTTTCACTCCAAACGAGTGAACATGCTACTCTAAAATGTGGCTGCATGTCCGGTCCTATCCATTTAACTCTTACAGAGTGAATTTAAAGCAATACTTGGCACTTTTTTGAAGAGCGCCCCCAATTTTCAAAATTTTGATATTTTTGCACAGTTTACGTTTGTAATTGTCTAGGAAACTATACCTGCGAACGAGAATGCTAAAAAATGTGTATTGTTATCACAAATAAGCGATTTTGTAAGAGATTGGGATCCCAGATGGACTTAACGGCAGAGTGGAAAAAATGCTACGTTATGTCCGTCCATATGAAATAGTTGCCACCTCGAGAAAATAACCTCTAACTTGAGCTTGCTCGAACTATTAAACAACTAATGGATGAGCGTGACACGAACATGGCGCTATTTCCCGGCGATTTCACATTGGAATGCCGTTTCCAGCAGCCGTTGGAATTATTATCGGGGATCCCCGATAATAATTATCTGGTACCAAATTCCTTCGTTTGTGACACTAACATTTTCGAGCTTAACCATTCCAGGTATAGTTTACTAGCCAGTTCCCAATGGCAACCGTGTAAAATCTCCACATTTTTGAAAATTGGGGGCGCCCCTAAAAAAATTGTGCTAATATTGTTTTAAGTGAACGTCGCTTCCTTATTGAGTGCACATTTAACTATTTCACTCGTCAGGCCTACTAAATATTCACTCAAAGGAGTACTGTTGATACGTTCCCCCCATGAAAATATGTGTGCCCCCTCTGGCCGCGCCCCCCCCCCCAAAAAAAAAGCGGTTACACCACTGCCACGAAGAGGTTTGGTTTGGTCGTCGTGCAGCTGAGGAGTTGCACCCTAGAGGCCAACCATGTTCTAAGGTCCAGGTTATTTGATTAAAAAAAAAGGTACCAATTTCTAAGGAATTTTGTACTCATTTTTCAAATTTCTGGGGCTCCGCATGCGAAAATTTTGGCTTTTTAACACTGTGTCCTGAAGCAGTTTGGGGAAAAATGGGACCCATGCCTATAGGATTTCTCATGAAAATACGACCCATGTAGCTCCATGTCTAGGGATTCCCTGAAGAAATGACCCAAATGGAGCCGATCATCCCGTATACCTTTAAACATAGGAGTAACCCCCCCCCCCCAATACATAGCGAACACTCCAGCAATGGAGTATACCCTGGCAGTGTTTTCAAGAAGCCTACTTATTCCAAATGCAAAACGTCATTTCAATTCAGGTGGTAGTCAGGCGATTGCGTGACTCAACAAAAAAAAAAAAAACACGATGGCGCTGTTATATAAATGTTTGCATGGGATTAACTGGGATTGCAGAAATTGGATTGCAAACTGAAAAACACGGCCTTTATTGAACGAGCAAAAGTTACGCACAGGGGCGCCAAAAATAATAAAAGATAAAAAGAAGGAAAGAAAGGGAAAAGAGAAAAGAAAAGGTAAAGGAAAGGGCGACGGATAATGAAGGAGAAGGATTGCAGACGGATGCAAGCAACAACAGACTTTTAATATTGAACGAGCCCAAGTGACCAAAGGTGCGCCAAAAAGAATAAAAGATAAAAGAAGAAAGAAGGGAAGAGAGAAGAAAAGGAAAGGAAAGGTGCTACGGAAATGAAGGAGAAAAGGAAATTAAATGAAAGGGGAAAGAAAGAAATGAGCGATGGAAGGAAGAAAACGAAAAGAAGTGTAAAATGAAAGGGGGGAAGGTGACAATTAAAGGGGAAAGAGACAGAAAACCTAGTAGGGCAAAAGCACGAACTGTAAGGGAAACAAACACCTGGATCGAAGCCCGACGGATGAGGCACGCGGTTTCACAGTAGGGTTCAGTTTTTTTTAAATGTACATTAAAAACAAAACAAAAAAGATTTTGGGTGAATTTCTCAAAAAGGGCCTTGGTGACCTCACCTTGTTATTGTTTTATTAGAAAGCAGTAAGTGCACACTTAAATAAAAAGTAACTGCAACATTTCGAGCTAACTTTTTGCTATACCCGAAACTTCCATGAAAAAATGATTTTTCCATTAACATATGTATTTTAGATTGGTTTTATCTAATACGACCAAGGTGGCCGCGCCCCCGATTTGTTTTCTTAAATTGTTTTTTCATATCGAGTGAAACCATATTTATCAAAGTTTGTGAAGGAAAATTATGGCAGGAAATATGAACCCAAACCCCTTATATCCATGAAGTGGGGTTTCTGGTTAGCCGCAGTAAAGCAACTCGGTCTATCGCCATAATGACGGCCAAGTTAGTAATTATTATAGGAAATTTCAAAATAAAGTGAGACATCATTAAAAGTTTTAGGTCTTTCCATTCGCCGTAGAGGTAAGCATGAATTACTTTTTTAATGTCCACAGTTAAAAAGTTAAAAAAAAAAAAAAAAATGGTACTCAGCAATGTATGTAGTCTAGTAAATAAATGATGACCTGAAAATAACTTATTTCAACATCAAAGATAGCTTGGCTGTTTCATTGAAGTATCCGGATGAAAACGCCGCAATTATTTCATTAAACGTTGTTATTTGAACAGAACTTACCTTTGACACGGGAAAATTCATTCATTATCTACAGCATAGAAAGAAATAATGTTCTGTGGAAAATGTTGTTTATCAATAACTGAGTTTGTTGAAAATGTTTTTTTTTAGAACAAGATACAGTTTAGCACTTCAAGTTGGTAAAACCATGTTTTTTATATAAACTGAGTTTATCAAAAAAACCTATGTAGAAAACAAGTTTAATCATATAAACTGTTTCTCGATAATGATTTTGAGTGAAAGTAAAGTTTGACAAATGTGTTATTACTGATAAACTGAGTTTATCAAAGTTGTGAAAAAACACTGTAATCGATAAAGTGAGTTTAAAAACAGAGATTAAGCCCGGTAAAACATGTTTGATAAGTGAGGTTATTGCAATGTTTTTTTAAAGAAGTTTCTTCTTACATGGCTACACTGCAAAAGCATTGTTTAGAAACGTGGTTCAAATTAGTGTTTAGAGATTTGAACATGTTGAATTCCTAACAATTGACTCAAATGTATAAACCACCTAATGTCCAAATCCTAAAAAACATGGGTTTTAAGATTTTAAACATGTGTTTATATATAAGGTGTATTTAGATATTAAACACATTTCAAATGTTTAGAAACGTTGTGCAAAATATTGGTTTCTAAAGGGTTTAATTTCTAAGCACTGTTTTTTGCAGTTTAATTCCAATGAAAGTTGCATCTGCATGAAATAGACAATATGAATGGTTAAGAAGTGTGATAGTAAAGAAATGGTATCGCGAGGTCAATTATGACTTTTCTATTTCACGAAGCGAGCCGAGTAAAATGGAACAGTCAAAATTTGACCACCTGATAATTTCTACTATGGCACAACATAGTTTAGGCAGTCAATTTTGTTTATATCATGATATCACCTGGATTTCTTTTTAAGCATGGAATAGTCAAAATATTACATGGTCAAATCACTGTACATGATATAAAAAAGTTTATTTATGCTTCCAAATCCCTTGCTTTCCTGCAAAGTAGACTAAAGCGTCAGAAACCGCTTTTCACTTTTTGTATTCCTGTACTTAGAATATAACTTTCAATGACAATTTAAGCTAGGGAACTGCTGGAACCAGCGTGAGTAGTCAACTTTGCAGTAATCTTGATCCCATGTGTATATAGTGCACAATCACCACTGTTTTAAATACAGCCTTTGTTACCCCTGAACAATCCTGGATATAATTTAACCCTCGTCTACCTGAGGCCATTTTTGTAACACTCCCGAAGTTTTTTATATTTATATGTGTCTTGAGCGTCTCAGTGTAATGATTTATATGTGTCTTTGAGCTCCATGTGCTAAATTTCCATTTTAATTGATTAAAAAGTTTACTTTACTTGAACCTGAAGGGGGGTGGTGGTTACCACCCCCACCCCCCATGATTTCGGTACTGAACATCCGATTCCCTGTTAATTTTGGTACCACAGGATAGCTTAGAGTTTCTTCTTCTTTCCATTGGGATCAATAGTACCAACTCCCCATTATGACGTCACTATGACGTCATACTTTTGTTAAAGTAGAAAATACTGAATATAGTGTGGAAATTGATATTTTGGGCAATTTTAGCTTACTCAAAACATAGCACTAAATGCTCTATAGTTCTTTACAATCAGTAGAGCTAAAAATGCACGAACATCGACTTTCTAACTTTTTTTGGCAAAAAAAGAATTTTCCCTATTCTACATTGTGTCTATGGAAATTGACGTTTGTTTGCGGACATGCTAACTGTATGGACATCATTCTGATGTAATCATGCCTGCTGGTACTCATTTTGGTATCAATGGAAAGAGGCCCCTAGAGCCATCTCTCTCTCTCTTCCTTAACGCCGGGTTTCCCGCTGATCTGCAGGTGCTGACCACAGGGTCGGCTGCTTGTCTTCCTCCTCCATAGATGGTCTGTCTCCTGGCATCCGCCTTCTTTCACCGGAGTGGTACATGTCCTCTTTACATTTGTCCTTCCATCGCCTCCTGGGTCCTTCCTCTAGTCCTCATCAATATTAGTGTTCATCACTTTCTTAGCCGGGCCTTCATCATCCATCTCATCCGGATCTCTCTCACCTTCTCGTTGATATCATTCACTCCTAACTCCTTCCTGATCCTCACCCCTCTTTCGGTCCTTTAATTGTGCCTCCGTTTTATCCTCCTTAACATCCTCATCTCTGTTGCTTCCTAATTCTTTCCTCTTGCCTTCGCCACTGTCCAAGGGAAAGGGGGGGGGGGACTCTGCACCGTAACCGCAACACTGGATGGATGATGGGGTTATAAACCTTGACTTTCAGTCTCTTGGCATCTTTTTGTCACCAATAACACCTCCAGTTCCCCCCTTTACCCATGCTGCACCACTATAGCCATCTATTGGTACCCACAATCAAGTGTCTGTGATATTCTTTTGTTCTGACCGTTTGGTACTTCTCTCCTGAAAAGGTTTGCCACCCCATATCCATCACTTTGGGATCACCCTATTCCTTCTTATAACCCCGTGCAATTTTTGTTTTTGGATGAAAAGGAACAGTGGATGTTTTTTTCCCGTTTTTTACCTAAACGGCCTGAGAAACCACAATTTAACCGCCCTTAGGGTATATTGAGGAAACCGTACACACAATTACATGTGCGGAGCCTTGTCCGCGCATTAGAGCCCTTGTAAATCATCAGCAAACACTTCTCGTACATTTCATCACCTTTAATTTACATATATTCATGACTGCTCTTTCCTTTATCACTCCCGCCGACATCCCAGACAAAGATTGACTTTAAATTCTTACACAAAATCAAGCTTTTATAGTTGCCAATCAGAGACTCAGCTTTTGCACTGCATGATAATACCAACCACATGTCTAACACATGTGCCTTTAGTAAGGCCTACCCTATTAAAGCCTTTCCAGAAGCCTGGGTCAGTGCACACAATTGCGTTTTCTCAGCCACACCCAGCTTTTTTAACTTCAAGTTTGCACTACCACAGATTGCATGCACATGTAATACTATGCAATAAAGTAATATCAAAAAGTAACATTTGAATTTTAATTCAAATTTTTGAACAATATTTATAGCCCCAGATCCACCTATTTTGCCCACATTTATACACCTGACAACATGACATGCCTCCCCCCGAGAAAGACTGTTGTCATCGTCTAAATAACTGAATAGCCGTGTAAGGCCTATGTAAACATATCAATAACCTATGAACATAATAAATTCGAAATCTGGTCCTGTTCAGCGTCGCTAGACATTGTCAGGGGGGGGGGGGTGAAACTGAAGACATGTTCTTGCCGCAGTAGAGAGTCCTTGAAGTGTATGAGCGTATAAAACAATGGCAACTAACGGCAAGCGGTTCGGGGCCCAATTAAGGGCCATTCAAAACTTTCCTAAGTAGATGCCCATTTCTTGTTGATTGTTCGAACCAACTGCACACCGCAGTGCCTTGACATGACACAAGGGCGCACACCGGAAAGCTCTGAACGGTGGGGCCAGGGGCCCGATTTAGGGCTCCTAGTGGGGTGCAGGGGCAAAGCCCTTGCTGGGGGTCCAGGGGCGAAGCCCCCTGAAGCTCTTGGATTTGAGCCATTCAGACCCTTCAATATGGCCACTTTTTGA
>JAMKCH010039419.1:0-13804 GCA_023653785.1 Ophioderma brevispina | reverse complement strand
TTTTGAACCAAAATAATTTATTATTCTACTCTAGAATAACCATTAAAATAATTTATGGCAAAATATAGCCCAAATTTATACCATCTTGTTATTTTTCTCTCAGAAACTTAAAATTCACCTTGGTCTTCTTCCCTTAGACTTACACAGTTGAGAAGCATGGTCATTGACAAAATTGAAAATTGATGCTATCAGCAATTTTAAAAAGGTTATTTGATTTAAGTATTAATAAATTATTATTAATTGCCTCCTAAGATTTCTAAGCAATAAATCCCAATTTAATCACTTTAATTTTTTTAATTAATTAAATATCTTTATTTTTGTCACTTCCATTAGGGCCCATGGGGGGGGGGGACCGAGGACCCTAACCTAATTATTCTAATGAAGCCGTTGGTTTATTTAATTTTTTTTTTTGTATCAAGGGGAAGCGTATTCATAAATCAACATAGCAAAAAAAACTCCTTCGAAAATTTGATTGTGGTAACTGAGAAAAATCGCAAAAAAATAAAATGTTTGGGTACCAGGAGCCCCCCCCCTTGCAGGGGGGGGGGGATAGACATGCCAACCTAACAGCAACAGGCCAATTCACAACGCATCAACCTTCCGGGTGCTAGTCATGTTTCAAAGATTTATGGTAGGAGGGCGCTCTTTACGCATATCGAACGGTTACACACAGACTTGACTAAGACTTAGGCCTGGTCACGAATATTAAATCTAAATACCGTTATTGGGAATTAACACTATTTTTTTGCCGCGGGGTAACCACTAAACCCCGATGGATTTTGAAGCCAATACTTTTTTCTTTCATTTAGCATGTATACTAAGAATTTTTGAACAAAGGTTAAGAGATGATTTTTAATGTCAATGGGACCAGACTGCCCATATAGTAAATGCACGTTAGCAGTTCCCCAAATTACCGTTGGAAATTTGTGTCATAATAAAGTAAGGCAATGAAGTTGTTGATCAGCTGTATGAATTTTTTGACACAGGACCCTATAATTTGCGTGACTGCGATAGTGCAATGACATGCAAGGGGAGGCTATTCCACTGTGAGATGAGGAGCATTGTGTGGTGTCCCAGTAACTAAAAGGTTAACAGGTTGCCTGGGCCACATAAGCATCACTAGCCTGTGAAGATCAGATACTCTTACAGGTAACAGGTTGCTTGGTCACATAAAGCGTCACTAGCCTGTAGAGATACTCTAAAGGTTAAAGGGTGTTAATCACTTGGCCACATAACGCATCACTAGCCGTGACGTTACTCTTACAGGTTAACAGGTTGCCTGGGCCACATTAGAAATCACTCGCCTGTGAAGCTACTCTAAACAAGTTAAGGTTGTAATAAATTGGACACACATAAAGCATCATTAGCCCGTGATGATACTTAACAGGCTAACAGGTTGCATGGCCACATAGAGCATCAATAGCCTCTGGAAAGATAACTCTAACAAGGGTTAACGGTTGCCTTAGCACATAAAGCATCACTAGACTGTGAAGATACTCTAAACAAGTTAACAGGTTGCCGTGGCCACATACATTAACGTCATATCACTAACATGTGAATTACTCTTAACAGGAGGTGTCAAGAACTTGGCCCACATATAGCAGCACTAGCCTGTGAAGATATTCTAACAGGTACACAGGTTGTCTTGGCCACATAAAGCAGCACTAGCCTGTGAAGATATTCTAAACAAGTTAACAGGTTGCAATAATTTGGGCCACAATTAAAGCGCCCACTAGCTGTGACGATACTTAAACAGGTTAACGGTTGCCCTTGGCCACCTAAAGCATCACTAGCTGTGAAAGAAGGATCTAGACAAGTTAACGGTTGCCTGGTTCACATTAGGAACATAGGCGGTGAAATACTCTAACAGGTTAACAGGTTGACTTGGTCACTAAAGCATCACTAGGCCTGTGAAGATTGCTAAACGGTGAACAGGTGTGCCTTGGCAACACTAAGCATCACTAGCTGTGAAGATATTAACAGGTAACAGGTTGCAATATCTTGGCCCCATAAAGAATCACTAGCCTGGAAAGATACCTAACAGTTTAACAGATCCTGGTAACTTGGCTACAAAAGCATCACTAGCCTGTGCAAATGCACTGAAATCTAACCAAAGGTTAACAGATTTACCATACTTGGTTCCCATTACAGCATTCACTAGCCGGTGAAAATGCACTGAAATCAACCCAAAGGTTATACAGAGTCGATACTTGGTCCCATACAGCATTACTACTTGTGAATGCACTGAAAACTTAAACCAAAGGTAACAGATTACGATACTGGTCCCAGCATACACTAGCCTGTGAAAAATGCACTGAACCTCTAACCAAAGGTTCACAGATTACGATAACTTGGTCCCAGACAGGCATTACTAGCTTGTGAAAATGCACTGAAACTCTAACCAAAGGTTAACAGGTTGTGATAACGTGGCCCCATGACAGCATCACTAGCCTGTGAAAATGCATGAAACTAATAAAAGGTAATAGTCTAGTACTGGGCCCCATACAGCAGTTACTACCTGGGAAAAATGCACTGAAACTAAAGGTTTGGAACAGGTTGTGATAACTGACACATAAGCATTGCTCAGCATGTGAAAATGCACTGACAGTCTGACAATCTATCGGCATCCTAGCACTGTTTGATTGGTTACTTGGAAAGGTAATACTCTGTAATGGAGCAAAATCAGAGTTACTATTAAGAACGTTAAGCCGTCGGGTCCGTGTACAGAGAGTCAAACTGTACATGAACATCGCATCAAGAATGTCGAATAAGAGTAGGGGGGAAACCCCTGACTGTTCCCAATCCGCCCCAGCCTCAAATAGCGGGCATTGTTAGGAGCATCCGTATTGTGGATACACGCAGCCCCGGGTCAGCACAACTAGCTGAATAAATACTGACAACCACCACAAGCCACTACCAAAGACTGCTTGGGAACGCAGCAAACAAAAACGTATGGTTTACACATATACCGTGGGTCCCAAAAAAAAACGCAACATTGGTGGCAGGCGCCATACGTTTTGAACAAAGCCGTGATACTTTTTTGTAAGGTAAGAGGGGATTGTTAGCTAATATCCCTGAAAAAGTTCATAAAGGTAGAGGCAATAGTTTTTAAGATATTTACCTCAACAATCAAGTACCCGCAGAACCCATTTTACAAAAAATGAGGAGCTGGGAACCACAAGACTGGCCATGAAGAACAGAATGGCAATTAGAGTATTGATGTGTAATCACATTTACTTAGACGACTTTCTTGCATAACAACTTCTACTGGGTGTCAAATGACTGCAGTTACATAAAGTATTACTTAAATGATAATGAATAAAACTTAATTTATTGTGATAAAATATGTTTCAAGGAGATATAAAACTATGACTAAGTCAAAGACAAAGTCCACATTACATAAAATGATAAACGCGTTGGGCTGCAAACCTGCTTGTCACTTGATATTGTGTATCGGGTTTTGTTACATGGTGATATTGTATGAGAAGTGGACATTCAAAACTTAGAAAGTAAACCTATTGTCACGGGACCAGGGGTTTTAAATACTAAAAGTTAAAAGAATAACTTATGACGAAATTATTCAATTCCCTGGCCGTGGGAAGCGTGGCCGCCAAGGGGGGGTTACTAATTAAAAGTTAAAAATACAAAACAACAATACAGTAGAATATTACACTACAATCCATAAACTGTCCAATTCCAAAATTTCAATTTTAATTAAATCAATTTTCCCTCTCTTAATTGCACTATGATTTATCATTGATTTTTAAGATCAACATTTAAAAGTGGCCACAACAAAATTCTTTCTTTTTTTTGGCGATAAGGACGAAAGACAAAATGTTGGCCTCAAATTGTTAAAAGGTCAAATAGACCCAAAAGTTAACAGAATCCTCCCCAGCTTGCAGCAAAAACATTAAACTCAGTCTACAAAATAACCTAACCTAAATTTAACTAAATACTGACGGATTTACTTCAATCATAACCTACTGAAGAAACTTGAACCCATTAAAGTGGACCGGAAATGTTTTCTACGCGACCAGCAAGTTCATCCTGCACCTTTAAATGACCAAAAAACCAAACATTCAAATTTCACAATGTTCACAAAACATTGTAAACTTGCACAAACTATAGCTGCAATGAGCGGTGTTCTATTTACAACCAAAACATTATGCCCCTCAATGCAGCACCAATAACTAAAGAATAAGGAAACGGGTGGGGCTCTATTTACACCGAGAGGGCCGGCGGCCACCCGGGGGGGAAGATCCCAATATTTAATAAGTGCAAAAAACATTTAACAAACTCACTTGCAAATGATTTTAAATTCTGACCTCATTAAATTAATAAAATGGCTCTGGTTTCAGAAGACCTAATAATGAGAGCCACTGATTTTATTTTGAAGTGAAAAACCGGGAGTTGGTAAAGCAAGATAAAATTGCTTAATGTCAAAATGGGGGATCACTCGAAAACATTAAAGTTCCATTTTTAATGGGATGCGCTTTGACCTTGCACATATTATAACTGCCAAACCAAACTTACCCAAATTAAAATGGGAGAAATATTTGAACAAACCTAAAGGCATGGTAAGGCAAGGGTCGGGGCAAGGTAGAAGAAATCAACACTTGCACCGTACACAAAATGACTAAACATACTCAAATAGACATTGTCACTTCATTGGGCAGGCAGGATGTGAAAGAACTTTGCGAACTTCAAAAATTCATACACACTATTTCGCGTATCCACAATCAAATCAATCGGTTCCACTTCCAATTTTCTTATCAATTACCTAAAATCTCATTCCGCCATAATCTTAATTCAAAAACTAAACAAAATTACTCCTAATTAAAACTTGTTGTTGTCAGCTACAGCCTGAGGAGGAACTGGAATCAATATATTTAATATCATCCATAATTTAAAAGAGATGCCAACATTACTCACATGCACAATACATCCACAACTCACCAACTTCAGACATTACATACAACAGGTGCCCAGGCATTTTCGGTCTCCACATGCTTGTCCCACACATCCAGGCACTAGCAGCCCAGCTCACATTCTGCCTACACAAGAAACTCATCATGCAGTCAATGACTAGACAAAAGACAGTCACTATACATTGGTCAAAAGGACCAAAAGGGGAGAGACGTGGTTACAGTTGAATGTCATGCACAAAAGCAAAGCTGCACCAAAACCGGGTATGAATGTAACTAAATAGAATTGAAGAAAAAAAAAAAAAACAGTTCAAGTCGCAAACGAGAAGACCAGCATACAGGGTGACTCAAACATTTAGAGGACAAACTATATTTTGTGACCATAGTCCCCCACCCAGGTAAGATTCGTCCCGAATCTTTTAAAGTTATTTCATAGAACATGAAGTGAGTACCACGGAGATATTCTAAATAGTAAGTTCCAACATAAGTTGATTTGAAGTTGACTTTCAAACATAAATTATTCCTTTTTTAAAAATATTAAAAAATCAATTCAAATAGTTCCACCTTCAAAACAGTTGAAGTGAATATGTGCCCGAACCTTTCCAAGTGAGGTGTGTAGGCCGTCCTCTTGCAAAAAAATGTTCAGAAGCAATTCCGCAACACTCAGCGCTTGGTAACAAAAATATTACGATTGTGCCAACTGAAATGATATCATCAAGTGCATTACTGCAAAGTCGACAAGCGAAGCAGCACAGTGCAATTTCAAAAACTTATCGCTGTTATATATAACCTCAAAATAAACAGCAAAAACTGCAAAGTTTAAATGTCCTGTTTTTGCACATCCGGAATTCATTCGCAAGCAGTAAACGGTTTTATCGAAAAAAAAAAACACAAAGATCCACAATATTCGTCTTGTCACCATTAAGTTCAGCAGCAGTTCAGCAACATTTCAGGCTTGGGTACAAAGACATTACGACGCAAAGCTGCAACGGTATATTTAAGAGTCCACTGAAGCAAACACAGTGCAAATGTTCAAAGCTCATCGCTGTTCTAATAATAGGCAACACATAGCGGCAATATCTGGCAAAATAACAAACGTTTTAAATGCCGTGTTTTGCCCTACGCCATGTGAAAATAAAACAATCCGCAATTCACTCGCATGCAGTAACTGTTTATTGAAGTTCCACAATGTCATTGATCTTGGCCACAGTTTATAAGTCAGCAAGATATAGCAGAAGAGAACATTTTACCAGCAATTGTAGATCACTTGTAGCAGCAGCACATAATGTAGTCATAGGTCCATCAGACAAACACAAACTTGAAAAAATCGCGTTTTGAAGTTCCCACGGGGGAAGTACGCAGCAGTTAAAATACAGGCCCAACGCTGCCGCATAGTCTGGTACTTTGGTTAACATCTTCAAGTCACCTTGCATTATGTGCAAACAATCACGTTCAAATGTCTTATGTGCAATGCTCAAATAAGTTCAGGTAAGTTAACATTCATATTAAAAATTCCATTTTAACAGTTCATGTCCTTTCAAACCACAACATTTTTTTTAAATATAAAAATGCATTTTTATATTTCTCGCAGTGCAGTGCTAATATTTTGATCCCACGCTGCCACCAAAAATATGTACGGACCAGGGGTTTTAAATTAAGGATTAAAAAGAATAACTTGTGACGAAGTTAATCAATTCCCTGGTCGTGGGGTAGCGTAGACGGGGCAGATAATTCCCCAAAGTCTAAAACGACTGACTAACACACCCCCAAAATATTTAAATCTATAATCCCAAATATAACTTTTTATACAATGTAATATCTGTGAAGCGATTCTTTTCCTTTCTTTAAATGGCAAAAGCCATGGCGTAAGTTTGATTTTCCATTGCAATCATGTTGTTTTTAAAATTCACTGAGAAAGAAGAAAAATTCACAAACACAAAACAAAGACAATGTTTTGGCACGATTTTTTTTAAGTAAAAAACCCCATGGCCAAAATGCGAGGTTCCCATCTTGGATGCAAAAGCATACGAAAACTAAGCTACAAATTACTTAAACCTACTGACGGAAAGGAACACTCAACCTACGTCTACTACCTAGCTTAAAATGTAGAACCTTGAACGAATTGAAAGTTCAGCAAAACGCATTCTCTCAAAATCCATGCGAAGTGAGAGGGTGTGTTTATTTACCAACCTAAACTACCGCCCCTCAATAACTGTAAAAATTTAGCACATAATATAACAGAATCAGGGCGGGGCTATATTTACAAACCGAAAGGCCCAGCCGAGCCGGAACGGAAATTAAATAAAGGGCATTATTACCAAAAGCAAAACTGAGTTGAGCCATAACTTAGAAGTCACCAAAATACAGTGAAATCCCAATCCTTATCAAAATCACACCCAGCCTATAAATAAATAGCAAAATAATTTGAAACAAAAATGCATAGCCGAATGTTGTGGTAGCAAAACACGCGAGTACAAGATGGGTTGCCGCACCTCACTATAAACAACCTAAGGCATGGCGTGCAGTTCACAAATAACCTCAAACACGGTGTCTTTCACCTATTAAAGAAAAAAATTAATAACAAAGAAACACAAGCGAGGTTTCGCGAGCTACACTTCACTCGCTTTTTCGATCGCCTCTGCCTCAATAATAAAAGACGCTAACACCATAACTGATAATTACAGCACCATAACATGTGCCGAAGTCAAAATTAGAAAGTGGGCGCAATGCAAGCCAGCCTCGGGATAGTTGAGGCACAAGAACAACAAAGGCGTCATTTTATCTTTGTCGTCTTCGCCAAGGAAACTCCTACAAAACCAAAAACACAATAGGTCCGAAGGGACGGGAACCAGGCCTATACAATGAAGCCAGGTAAAGGATGTTTGTTTTTGTATGCTGCCGCTTAGCTGACAGACCTTAATAGCAGGAGCATAAGGCTACAAATTATTAGAACCAGTACTTTGAATCAAAGCACAACAAATTGCTATAAACGTTCTTTAAAAGGGGACCTCCCCGATAGCATATAGCTCCATTTTTAAAGTGGTGCGCTAAAGAACTATAAGCAAACGGTTTGTAACCAAACCAAATACGGAACATTAACGGAAAGTGAGAGAATTATGAACCTAAAATTCAAATGGCCTAAATACGACTTTGAACTGCAAGTATGCAGCACACAAGCTAAACTCAACGGCCAAGCCATCCGTTTTCGACTATTGGCTTTTACAAATTTCAAATCGAATCACATTAAAATTCAATACAGAACATTTCAAACACAAATTACACTCTCCTCAATTATTCTTCAAAACTTCAAAGGTTCACTTCCACAAACCAACCGCCAGAGAAGCAAAATCCTCACTGAACTTTAAATATTTCAAACTCACCAAGGGCTACTAAAAATTACACTACCTACATTAATTAAATCCTAATCCGCCATAACTACATTAAAGTCACTTAACCCTAAATTCTAATGCTAAATTACTGTCAGGCAAACTGCAACCAAGAAGGGATTCCAACAACAACAAAATGGGTCGCTTCAAATTTGAAACCAATGCCAACACTACTGACATTCCTCGACATTACATCCCGTAACCTTATAATTCAGAACGGTGCTGGCACATCACGAAAAAAAAAACTGCCATAACTGGTCTTGCATCTCAATCCACCAGTACATCCACCCCTTCAGCAGTCAAGCACACACTCTCCCAAAAACTCCCCACACATTACACCACACAAACAAAACTTTGAAGTTAATATAAAAAAAGAAAAATTAAAAAAAAAAAAAAAAAAAAAAAAAAAAAAAAAAACAAAAGACATAACAAAAGCACAGTGGTCAAACTAAAAAGAATATGTCCAGAAGGGGACCAGGGTGACATAGCCCAGCAGTTGAGAGAACACACAAAAACGGAACCATAACATAAAAGAAAAGAATGCCAAAATGCTGGGAAATTCAAACAGACAGCAGCAATCAATTAACTATAGGAGAAAGTGACCAAGTGACAATTACAAAATAAGTATGTCACAAGGAAATCCCATTTGTGCACATTATTCCGTTCCCACCAAGATTCGTCAAACGAATCTATAAAAATATCAACCACAACAAAATGAATTAATACCAAAGTTTTCATTTTAATATTGGTTTTACAGCTTCGATTGAGTGAACAATGTTCGAATTTGGGATAGATTAGTTTGCATATTGGACCATTAAGAAAACACTATATGTATTAAATAAACATTGTGATTATTAAGAACGGTATAAATCAAATGAAAGTAAAACATTAACCAGGCATGCCATACACATAGTATTAATGACATAATTACAACTGTGTAAATCGCACAATCCATTCAAAATCGTCGCAATCCATTGAAGGACGGTCTAAAGTCCTCGTGGCTGAAGAATCGTTGAAATGAAGAACAAGTTCTATCAACAAGCAAATATCGGGCTTGCGAAAATCTTTCAGCAGGAATAGTTATTGGGTAGCAATATAACTTGCAAGTCCACCCAAAAACAAGTGTAGCCAGACGCAGCTACAATTATGAAGATGATTCTGGCAACACGGTTCGTAAACGGGCTATCTTAATTCCATGATAGCCTAGTTCATGGAAAGAAGACCACAGTTCAAATACAGATTCCAATGTAATCAAATTTTAGCACGGATGGACATTGATATGAAGCTTGCCGACCATAAAGTATACAGGTATACAGTTCCGCGGTACAAGCATTAACAATCAAGGATTACATAGCATAGTCATTTTCCAGGAGAAACAATCAGCTAAAAATCAAAAGTTCCATCTGTAAAAATGTCGCCATGCACTAGCACATTTCAATTTCAGTTAATTCCGCACAAAGTCACATTGGATAAAATCCGACACCAAACAAGGTTTCCGCAACAGCATAGAATTACTGGAACATTTTGTCCAAATATAGCTTGAACAGTTCTTCATTTAAAACAAATATCAACTTAATCGTTCAGTCGATTCCAAAAGTTCACTGCCCTCGTCGATTGAAGAGTAGACTGGACTTGATTCAAAAGCAGAAGATGACCAAATTATACAAAAGTTATTCTATCTCTCAGTTTCAACATGTGCAATTTCAAATATTGTCAATCATACTGTCTATAAAATGATGGTTCATTTATTGTTAGAAGTTCCAAATTTATTCAAGTCAATTTAACTTCACCATTATTTTAAAATGCCATTTTATGTATTTAAAAACATTTTTATTTTACAAACCAAATTTGTTACAAACGACCAAATTTTAACCATGGGCGGATTTTGATGGGTCCGTCTCAATAATGAAAAAAAAAAAAAATAGATCCCACCGCTGCCACCAAAAATATGTCACGGCCAGGGGTTTAAAGTTAAAAGTTAAACGAATAACTTATGACGAATTATTCAATTACATGGGCGTGGAGTTAGCGTGGCCGGCAAGAGGGGGTACTAATAAAAGTTAACCATGACAAAATAAATAAATCAACGTAGCGTACAAAGGTTTTGATTTCAAATTATACTCTGACGCTTTAATTAAATCAATTTTATCAAAAAATGCACCTTAGGCTTTAAGGGATTGGAATTAAGATAACATTTAAAAGTGAAAAAACGGGCCACACAAAATCTTTTTTTGGCGGAATAAGACGAAAGACAAATGTTGGCATCAAATGTTTAAAAGAAATAGACCAAAGTTCACAGAATCTCCCCCCACCAGCTGCAGGCAAACATTAAACCAGTCTACAAAGAACCTACCTTAAATTTAACTAAATTACTGACGGATGTACTTCAATCATAACCTACTGAATAAACTTAACCAAATAAAGTGGACCGGAATTTGTTTCTACGACCAATGAAAAGTCATCCTGACACTTTAAAATGACCAAAAAAAAACATTCAAATTCACAAGTTCACAAACATTGAAACTTGTGCACAAACTATAGCTGCACTGAGCGGTGTTCTCTTTACAACCAACACATTTACTGCCTTAATGCAGCACCAATAACTAAAGAATAAAGGAAAACGGGGTGGGGCGCTATTTACACGAGAGGGGCCCGGCCACCGAGATCCTCAATATTTAATAAGTGCAAAACATTAACAAACTCCTTTGCCAAATGATTTAATTCTACCTCATTAAATTTAATGAAAATGGCTCTTGTTTCAGAAGACCTAATAATGAGAAGCCACTGATTTTATTTGAAGTGGAAAACCGGTGAAGTGGTTTAACGGAAGAATTAAATTGCGTTTTATGTCAAAATGGCGGGGATCACTCGAAACATTAAAGTTTACATTTTTACAATGTGATGCAGCCTTTGACCTGCAAAATATTAATAACTGCCAACCAAACTTACAATTAAAAGGAGAAAATTTGAAACAAACCTAACATGCATGTAAGGGCAAGGTCGGGGGGCAAGGAGAAGAAAATCAACACTTGGCAAAAGTACAAAATTACTAAACACTACTCAAATAGAAATTTCACTTCATGGCAGGTGAAACAATTTGAGACTTCAAAAATTATACACACTATGTCCGCGTATCCACAATCCAATCAAACGGTCCATTCCCATCTATCAATTACCTAAATCTAATTCCGCCATCATCTGAATTCACAAACTACACAAAATTATCTCTAATTAAAACTATTGTTGTTGTCAGCTACAGGCTGAGGAGAATGGAAAATATTTAAGATCATCCATAATTTACAAGAAAGATGACCAACTTACTCACATGCATCAACTTACACTCCACAACTCACAACTTCAGCTTACATCCAAAAAGAAAAAAAAAAATGGTTGCCCAGGATTTTGGTCTCACTGCGTGTCAACACATCCAGTCAACTAGAGACCAGCTACCATTCTGCTACACAAGAAAACTCAATCATGCATTCAATGAATCAGCAAAAGACGTCACTATACACGGGCAAAAGGACAAAGGGAGGACGTGTACAGTTGAATGTCATGCACAAAAAAGCAAGCTGCTGCAACACAAAAAGGCATGTGAAAAGTAACGAAATAGAAGTTAAAGACAAAAAAAACAGTCTAAGTCACAAAAGAGAAAGAAGACCAGCATACAGGGGGACAAATTTTATGGACAAAATATATGGTGACAACTTATGTTTTGAACACAAAACTCAATAACACTATCAGTATATTAATTCTGGCATTAAATTTGGGTTTTTTTGTTGACTCGTCTCCACAAGTCATCGGTGCTGGCTTGTGGTGGTGTCAGGAGGTGTTCCGCAAGTGTGCTCTAAGGGGCCGCGTGTATCCCATGATACGGACGCTCATAAAACATGGCGCCGCTATTGAGGGCGGGGCGGATTGGGAAACAGTCAGGGGTTTAACACCCTAACTCTTATTCGACACTGACTGCGATTTGTACATGTACCGTTGTGGCTCTCTGTACACGGGATCGACGGCTTAATGACCCCTCCGAAGGAAGGGATGCTTCAGGATCCATTGCCCATTCAAGTGAACAATGGAGGAGAGCGGTAATTCTGTATTTAATCAATAGTGGTTCTACAGATCAAATCCAGGAATTGGTAGTACCCGAATAATCCCAGCAAGTGCCCGACCCCACCGGGATTCGAAACCGGCAAGCACCCTAACCACAGGCAAGCACCCTAACGCCAGCCACGCGCGCACAAAAATTATGATGAATGATTGGCTTCTAATCCACTGCTGTCTTATTTGGACAATACGAAGAGTTGGTTGATCATACATTCCTAATTCGATCTTTGAAGTGAATGTGTTAAAATGCATGTGTTTTAGCTATTATACCAATGAAAATATTCATATGTTAAATATGTGGCCGTGAAGTTGTCTTTAAAAAAAAGGGAAAATGGTGGTTGGACTTCGAGTTCTATTGTGGTTATTGGCGCAAAACGTTACAAGTGCCGTTTGATTTGTAGTTAATAACGCGCATTTGGGTAAATGGGTCCTGCAGGTTTACTTGATTTCTGGGGTAATATCTTTAATAATATTAACTCTACCTTTTTATAAACTTTTCAGGGACATTAGCTAAAACAGTCCCATATTACCTTACAACAAATAATAAGTTAATCACGTGCTTTTGTTCCAAACTGATGGTTGCTCGCCACCAAGGTAAGTGTGAGTTTTTTTTTGGGAAACACGGTTGAAGGCCACTTATTTTGTGTGGTGTACTCAAGAGGGCTACCTAAGTTGGGTCCTTGATAAGAGCCAATCAGACGACCGTGACTATAGGTGGTAGCAGGGCTTGAAATAAGGATTTCGATCCACGAGAAATTTTTGGTGTTTTTACATTTTATGCCAGGTCTAGACAATGTACACAGTTTTGGTTCAGAAACCAGGGGCATTTTGCCTTTGAGCAGGGGTAAATTTGCCCCTGCTTATTGAAGCCCTTGGGTGGTAGTGCCCCAGTGGTAACCCCTGCGGTATTCCAGAATTGATTGGTTTTATAAATACAAAGCCAATCAGAGACATGGTAAGAAACACTGAAAGTTAGTACAAAAATACAAAGTCTATTTTGATTGGTTACTTTGATTGAGTAATAGATAAGGAGCCAATCAAGATCCTGTAATAAAGGTGAGAAGACCTCATAGGGTTGAAATCCCATTAACTGTAAACCTTGAATTCCGATACAATCCTTACATGGAAAATTGGCATATTTTGGTGGTGGCCCAAATTTCACGCTAATGTAATTTGAAATTAAATGGATTTTTTTTCACAGCAATCGAAGATGTAGAGCAAGTGGCTTAGAATAGATGATGAATCGCAAGCATATGGTAAGATTTGAATTTGAAATCCACTTTGATTTTTTCATACACATGTGTCAGGGTAAACTAGCAGCATGCATAGAATTATGGAGTATGTGTGACACTGTAATAAAATCCTTTGTTTGCACTGGTTGAAAGT